>KK500218.1:50717-64882 GCA_000688715.1 Glossina pallidipes | reverse complement strand
ACGTCTGTTCCTCTGTCCATCTTGGCGTCTGTCTGTGGCGTGTGTAGTATCTGTGGTACACATTCTCCCGTTGGTATCCAAGCATGTACGTCTGTTCCTCTGTCCATCTTGGCGTCTGTCTGTGGCGTGTGTAGTATCTGTGGTACACATTCTCCCGTTGGTATCCAAGCATGTACGTCTGTTCCTCTGTCCATCTTGGCGTCTGTCTGTGGCGTGTGTAGTATCTGTGGTACACATTCTCCCGTTGGTATCCAAGCATGTACGTCTGTCCATCTTGGCGTCTATCTAACTGTGTAGTATGTGTGGTACAAGTTCTCCCGTTGGCGAGAAAGAAGATATCGTCTACAAACTTGGAAAAGGGTTTATAAATGGTCCCAATATGGTCATGGAATAAGCAAATGTATATTTTTTTTTGTTTTTCAATCTATTACAGTATACCGATGATGGGTATAAAAGCTTGGGTTGCAGTCAAACATAATTTTCTTACTGATTAACACTTTGCATCCATATTTCGTATAGAATTTCGTAGAGAGTGTGAAACGAAAATGCGTTTAGAATTATTTGAGTAATTGCTGTAATTATCTGATGATATTTAAAAGTAATCATTAATTACTTAAAATAGATACATTTGAAAATCCATAACTGAATAATAATCCGTAGGCAACTTACACAAGATTCAGTGTTAAGACTTGTTGTTCTTCCACAACTAGCTCATGCATGCATGCACGTTGGCTTAAGCAGATATAAATTATTAAAATTATGTTCACTTTATATTAAGCCTAAGGCGAAAAAATCTAAATTAAAAATTTTGCATTTAGACACAATCGATGTAAATCAGCCACTCCTCTGCTATCGAGGCTATGCATGTTTTTGCTTAATATATGTATGCGTTTATGGAAATTTTCTTACATTTTCCGTTTAACCGTAACTTTAATATTCGAGTTACCGAGTTAAGTGTGCATAGATGCTAGATATTAATTTTATTATTAGAGAATTTGTAATATTTATTATTGATTTAATAATCATTTCATTCAGCCAAAATTATTAACTACATTTGTGAAGGCTTCAGGTCATATTTAACTTTTAAGAAATGTTTGAAAAAAAAAAAAACATATAAATTATTTTCCAGCTGCTGTACTCACCTATGCAAACATAATGAAGCCTTTTTGACTACTGTGTGACTTATGCGGTCCGATTAATTCCTTAAGTACCTTTAATGGATTATTATCTTGAAATATGTATTTATTTAGGGTACAAAATGTATTAATCAAAATAATTTCCATCATTTTCTACAACATTTTACAATACATTTGCCAACATGGCGATATCGCTTCGAAAGAACTTATATTAGTTTGGCCAAGTAATGCTGCACCGATCTGAACAAGTGGTATGTCTGGTGAGTACGCTGGGTGTGGCAGAATTCGTGCCGCCGCTTTTAAGCGGTTGAACCGAAAAGCGACGATTGGCATTTGATGGAACAGCATCTGAAGTGAACTTCGGCAGCACATTTCTTCAAATAAACAAAAATATTAATGAATTTGGAAGAAGAAGAATTTTTAGCGCTTCATGATAAGAGTCGGCTTACGCTGAATAAATCAATTATATTGAATGGAAAACCGTTATTTTATGTAAAGGAAGGTCAAAATAATCGAATTCACTTGTCGCGGACACTGGTACTTTCCACTTCTTTATCATTTTTACCTGTGGAAGTCGCGCTGACTAGAACTTTTGCAAACAGCTAAGATATAGTCTGTGAGTCTTGAAAAGCTGAAAGGCGGAACTTAAGAAAAAAAAAGAAAATATGAGAACAAATGTACAGACTTGCTGGGCTATGACCGACAGGTTGTAATCGGTTGAATGAAAATCAAGGAATTCACTTTCTGCATAGGAAGGCAAAGTGTATCAAAGGGAAGTCTGCTTTCTGCTTTCGTCATTAAGTTTTTATGCTTGAATTCATGGGAAAGGTACTATTGTTGCCTTAAACCCATGGCTTAATACGTTTAATTAATTGCTTAGTCCACACACGTTACATGATATCAAGTAATGTTTGTTCTTACGAGAAATTATACACTTCCAAATGTATGCGACTATCACAACAATTTCAACCATATTTCAGTCGCTTGATGAACTTATTAATTAGCATTGTATGCAAGGATAAGTTTTGTTGTATTATTTTATGACGAATAAGACGAATATGGGTCTTTGAGAGATATTCAGTCCCACCCCGCAAAGACTTTTCAAACATTAGCTTAAGTTATACAGAATTTTTACCAGAACTGGAGCTTATATGGTTATTAAACTTATATGTATTACTTACTTACTCTTACTTATCCTTGGCTTACCCTTACCCTATTTTTACCTTATCCTACTTTGGTAATCTATTTAGTTGATACTTAGATTACAAGTTAACAATTAACGAAGACATTCCTTGTTAAGAGAGTCAATTATTTCTTTACCAGTGGATGAAGGTCCAAAATAAGGGGTCTTTGTATTGTCGCATAATTGCGAATAATCATATTACAGTAACAGCTGATAGTTGTCGACATTATTGCACAGAATTGTGTCATAGGTTTAAAGAAATTTTTGGCTTTCTCGCTAGACAAACAACTTCAAGGGTCAGCGGACTTTGACTTGGCTATTAATACCATACAATCTTCGTGGAATTTCATTGAATAGTTAGTTACATAGAGATGTTAAAATGCAGCAGCAGAATAAGTTGCATTAAGGCAGTATAGGTGAGTTACCGATGTAAGATAGAGGGTCTGAGATTCGTGACGATTATAAGAAGGCAATACAACTGACGAAGATATGATATAAACAAGTTATGATAGCTACTTGGTATACTTTTCAGATTTTCTGGTAACCATTATGATAACCTATTGCAGTGCTTTTCTACTGCAACCCTGTAATTAGTCTAAGTACCTTCAACTATTGCGCTCATGGCAAAAATAGTTTATATTATTTTCATTCAATTAAGATGGCGGTTTTCCTTGCCATAGATTATGAACCTTTTTCTGGCTTATCAAAGTTTTTTCCAAATTCATTATCGGGTTTGCTTTTGAATATCACTGCCCCTGATAAAGTTTACACTAAGTCTTATATGCTTATGTGAACTCGATCTTTTCAGAACACTTCTTAGATAACTTAGTTGTTACGAGAATACTTTTTGCATTGATAAAACAAATAGAAACATTATAGTCAAGTAACGCTGTCCATTACATACTCTACGCCAGTTCGCTTAGCACATTTATTCATTCCCTCGTGTTAATAATAGTACACCAAAAGGCGCACATTATTTTCATGCGAAGCCATCATTTTTATGAAAACCAGCGTATTGGAAGATTGGATTTTCTCTACGTATAGGACCTTGCTTTTCGTGATAATGCCTATATATGTTAGGGCACAAAAAAAAAAAAAAGATCTATGTAGTCTAAAATCCTTAGTATTAATTTTTTTTGTTTTATTAAATGGTAAAAATTAACCCTTTTTTCGAAAACCCTACTATTTATGAGATCTCTTATATCGAGTCGGGCCAAGCTGCAGATCCATGTTGTTCAAATTAGGACCACTTCATCTTTATTTTAAATTACTATCATGAACAAATGTTCATAACAAAAAAATTAACAATTAGGCCCCGTTGGCCCATTTTACACATGATGAGAATCCTTACATGCGATGGTATCCAAAAAATAGGCCTACATAGTCCAAATTCGGTGCGGTTGATTTCTTTGCTAATTTACCAATTTTCGCCGTGAAATGTTGAAAATTAGCCTTTCTTGCCAAATAAAGATCCACTTTTCGTAGAATCGGTTATATGAGAGGGTGTTCAAAAAATTGCCCAACCCAGTCCAAAGTTTTGATACCATTTTAGAATATCGAAATATTAGGCACTTTTGGCGGGAAGTTTTGAAACTTGGAAATTTGTTTCTTATGACAATTTTTCAAAACAGGGCTTTGTATACGGAGTGGGCGAAAAAGTGGATCGATCCGAGCCATTTTCAATAGCATGCGTCCTTCGTTCAAAGCACATCGGTGTACCAAATTGTAGCTCGAAAACAAAGTTAGACAAAGGATAGACATCTCACGGACAGACGGATAGACAGACTCAGATTTATTTCGATTCATTTTCTGACTCATGATTTTCCTGAATTTGAATCGATGGTGGGTCGAGAAGGTGGATCTATCTTAAGCTCTTCTGCGTGTCACATACTTTCGAGCTAACTTAATATAACCCCTACTATTAGTAAGGGTACGGCATAATTATTATTGCATCTAAATGAGACGTTCACAACGGAATTAGTCGAGTTCCTCTAATTCAAGATTAAGTTAGTTAAACTTATTTGTTTGTTTCGCCCTCCAGATCCCGTAAATAGCTGCTTGTACAAACAGAGGTGGAATAGAAGAGAAAATACCATAGATTCTATAGCAAATATTATATCAAGACTCACTCTGTGTAAGCAACAACTATTACTACTACTATTAACGTAGGTAGAGTAATAAATTTTAAAACTTAAAGCATAAGCGCATTTAACGCTAACGGCTTTTTTGAAAACTTTACCGCACCTACGAACATCGAACTATTTTGCCATGTCAGGCAGATAAAGCAAAAATTATATCTGTTTAGAATAAATAAAATAAAATATAAAGCATTAGAGTAAACTCCTTCTCCCTTTACTTGCGAGAAGAAAAACCCTAAACATATTTGTAAATGAAATGTTGAAGGAGAGGGATAGCGACTGTCAATATTGCTTTAACAAAAAACGCAAGCAATTCAATCTGCAGACAAGTTAATGCAAGGATTTACATCACATGATTCTTTTATTGGTGACATTTAAAAGGGCATGACATACAACGTTATCGCGGTTTCCAACCGTTTTCTTTATCAATTATATTTCCTTTTTGCGATAAGCCTGATATATGATATAGACAGAGATAGATAGATGAGAATGTAGATATAGGATAAAGAATTCTTGTTTTTTTTTTTTTCTCTAGTTATGCCTAGTAATTGTGGTCTTTGATTGTAACAAATATACTTATATGAGATGGGTATTAAAATTTGGCTTTAAAAGAATTTGGGTCACGATTTAATCAAAAATTCTATATTCTACCCTTGTACCCTACACCACTTGCGGTACACCGCATATTAAATTAGTAAGGACGTACGTAATACTCATCTTTTATTATACCAATCGATTCAGAATCATAATTTAAATTGATCTAAGCCTGTCTGTCCGTCTGATATCTGTCCATGTTCAGGCTACAGGTCGGATATTTTAAGATATTTCGATGAAATTTTGTAAAGTGATGCGTTTTGACTCAAGCATGAACGTTATTGAAAATGGTTCGGATCGGTCCACTTTTTCGACCGCTCCATTTGTAACTTTCAAAATTTCTCGTCAAAAGTGGCTAAGTAGTAATATTTCCTTATTTTAAATTGGTATGAAAACTTTGGATCGACTGGGGAAATTTTTGAACTCCCTCTTATATAACGAAAACTGAAATTCATACGACAAAGAGGTCTAGTTTTCAATGCTTCATGAGGACGGTTATATCATAATAGTAATTTAACAAAAAAAAAAAAAAATTAACTGCACCAAATTTGGACCATTTCGTCATATTTTTCCACCTAATAAGGATTTTCATGAAAATTCATCCCTTGCAGAATAGAAAAGTCTAAGTTTTAATATGTGATGATGACAATTGACTCGTAATAGTAACTTCATACAAAAATAAGAAATGTGCTAGACAGTGTGGTGTAGGGTATTTAACGATGGACCTTGCCCAACTATAACGTTCTCACTTGTTTTATTACCATAAAGTAATTGCTTTTACTTAATATTTATTATACCCATCACCAAGGGATCGCGGGTGTATTCATTTTGTCAAAACGTTTGCAACGTCCGGAAGTAAGCATTAAAAAACCCACAAGGTATATATATTCTTGATAAGGATCAAATTCGAGATTGATTTAAGCATGTCCGTCCGTCCGTTTGACCGTCTGTTCGTCCATGTAAGCATTCTCCTGGCCGCCAAAATAAAGATGTCGACTTCAAATTTGGCTGAAACATTCGAAGCTCTTGCGCGTAGGTTGGTATTGAAAACGGCCAAAGGACACGCCCACAGCACCACTGAAACTGGGGACACGTCCTCCGTTTTTGAAAGGGGATTAAAAATTGCTTTTTTGCTCATTACTCATAAACTATAGCAAATAAATTTACAAAAATTTGAACGCATATTCTATGGGCGATGCTGTAGCATCTGCAATGGAAACAATTGACCGCGCCTACCCAAAATGTTACTATTATTATGTTACTATTTCAATACCTTTATGAAATGGAGCAACAAGCTTCAAAAATCTCATAAAGTGTACAATTTCTTGGCCACTTGCAATCCTTGAATGCACTTAAACATGTCCGTCTCTTCGTCTGTCCATTTGTCTGTTTGCGTAACTTTGTAGTCTTTGGGGTAAACATTCTCCCTTTAGTGAAAATGAAGATATCGCCTAAAAATTTGCAAAAGAATTTGGAATTGACCTAAACACGCCTACAACGCCCACATACCTATATGACAAAAACTTTAAAATAACTTGAAAATAAAAAAAATCATATTATAAAGCATGCGAATTTTGTTCTTTTACTGCGTTTGTCTTTTTTTAGAGTTAACGGTGACGCGTATTCGGTCTTGACCGAATTTAATTTTCTTACTTTGTTTTTATTTATTTTGACATCTTTGCTAGATAAGATAAACTCGTCTGTATTCTTTTCAGACCTTTTGGAAGAGGCGGAGGGAAATCATTTTGTACAAAAAACTATTTGTAATTTATTATTTTATTATCTAACTTAGGAGTTATATCTACATATCGTATGTATGTTCGATATTTGAAGTACAAATTTGAAATTTGATATCTATGTTTATTACGAATCGCATTGCAATTATATTACTACGCTACATATTTCATAACCACCAACGTGCTAGTTGTTTTATTTCCACCCCTACCTACTTGATAGAATTGATAGAGTTTAACCGCTATAGTTAATCACTATATGCTTAGTCAGCCAAAGGAATACATTAAGTTATGTTGCCTTTGCCTGCCTTTCTGCTAATATCACAATGCAAACTTTTCATAGATTTTATCCTCGTCATCGATCCATATGAGCATTAAGTAAATTGAATTTGTCTTTCTCTTTGTAAAACCTGCAAATACACATCAAGTATGAATTCTTAATCGATGTATGATCTAAAGATTCGATAATCTAAAGATTCAAAGTTAATTTAGCTATGTGCGTCCGTCTGTCCTAATGTCTTAATAAAACATTTTATGACTATAATACTGATCTCTGAAGAAGAAATGGAGAGGTTAATAACATTAGATCTTTATTTTCGTTTATACCACGCAAATTTACCTATCAAAGGAACCAGAACGTAGCAGGCAAGGATTGTTATCATAGAAAATGCAAAATTTGTTACCCCTTTTATTTATTACAACATTTAAGAAGAGAGTGTGGTGAAGAGAAAGGCATTAAGCATTTTTTTTTTTTGGCAAAACAGTAAGCAAGCTGCCAGCCGCTGCCCTGGTCTTCAATGGGTCTACCATTCTAAAACGACAGAACAACAATCAGTCCTTGTTATAATAAATCAAAAAGTCTCACTGCGCAATGTATGGAGAACGTTAATCTACGCTTTGGTACCAACGCTTACAAGAGTGATTAAAGCTTTGCGCCCCAGAGTGTAGTAATGGTGGATTGTGAGAAGTGACCAGTGAAGATTACTACATACGCTGCCGGAGGCGGGACTTTGTGAAAACATTTGCAGCACTCAGAAGTAAGCCTCGGAGATGCTATAAAGTGCATACATTCTTGTTTAGCGTGAAACTTTGAATCGATTTATTAATCTTTGTGTGAGTTTCCGCGTCTGTCTGCGGTAACCATTTTCCCGCTTGCAAAAATTAAGATTTGGCTCCAAGTTTCTTTTTGAGATGTTTGTAAGTGAACTAGCATTGGGTTAAATTGGTGAAAGGACACGCCTATAGTACAGCATTGATTGAGAGCGGCGCTGCTTTTAAAAAAAACAATATTGTTTTCTTTTTTTGTGATTCTCACGGGCGGATGAGAGTGTACACGTAACTATCGATAAAATTTAGCGTACGCGTAATATGGGTTGTGTGGTGCTTGTGTATAGGTATATCCAGGGCAAGTACTTAAGAAAGATAAAGGAAATCTAACCATCAATCAAGTCTTTTAGCAAGACCACCCTCCTGAAACTTCGTAGTACCGAACAACAAACTGCCGTAGCTTTTCGTTCCTGGAGCGCATGAATTGCTCTTAGAGCAACCTGCCTGAAGTGCTCTTTCCCACCGTTCCACATATAGTCACTTTTAGGCCAAAGATACACGAATACTGCTTCTCTCTTCCTTCTTCCTTCTTCCTTCTTCCTTCTTCCTTCTTCCTTCTTCCTTCTTCCTTCTTCCTTTTTCCTTCTTCCTTCTTCCTTCTTCCTTCTTCCTTCTTCCTTCTTCCTTCTTCCTTCTTCCTTCTTCCTTCTTCCTTCTTCCTTCTTCCTTCTTCCTTTATCGATTTCCTCAATGGCTAATTCTCGATTTTTGTCGTCTTTCTGACCGAAACGGAACGGAAAATTCGGTTTCTAAAGCTATCTATGTAAGCATTCATATTTTCGATCAAAGTCATAATAAGCTGAAAATTGTAGTTAACAGAGAATACTGCATCCAGTGTTGACGGTTGTGATGGGTTTTGTGTGTCGCCCTATAAAAAAATCAGCAAGTAAGGTTTTTTCGTATATTGTAAAGGAAGGAATTGGAAGGAATGGCTGGTGCAGGTGCATTAGTTATTGCTGCCAGAGTGTTTTAGCGACAATTTCGTTATTTTGAAGGAGCTTGGAAAAAACTACATCAATCTCAGCCTACTCCGCTAATGTTCATGTTTCTCCTGATACGAAATTTCGAATTTTTTTAGCACAGATGTGGACTTATTTGACGCTGTCAAAAGACGATGCTCTGTACACTTTGGCGGCGTATCTCAGATCTTTCGATCAAGATTGTTATACAGAAGAGTCAAAAATGGTTGCAAATAAAGCAATGCGATCTCTGGCAAAAGCCTAGGATACTGCTTTACTTGCTCTAATTTGATCCGGTCCCCGGTATATATACCCTAAAGGGTTAGTTATCTATCTTGTTACCATGATTTACTGTTTCATCAGATCCAACTTTTTTTTTTTTTCAAAATTTGTAGAAAAAAAATATTTAATTATTTTTAGATTTTTAAAAATAATAAAAATAAATTAAATGAGTTACTTGCTAATCTCAAGGTCATACTATTTTACTATTAATCATATCTACATAGCACATTAACAATTTTGCCTATCAACGGTGCGAACAAGTGGTTGTTGTTAAAAAGTATTTCTGTTTGCTTACACACAACATTAAAGAATTTTATATATGTGTGTTGAGATATACAGAAAAAAGTTAAAAATAAATTTTTCTTTTGTCAAACATATGTTCGCTGTATGATTCAAATTCAATGAAGGCAATTGAAAATTTGACAAAAATTGTGAAAAGACACGCATTTCATTACTCCGCGCAAATAAGTTTTGCTTTAGTGTAGAATTTAAAACTAACTGAAGTCATTACATTTCAAGCGAAGAAAATAGCAATGTCTCGACTTTGTCTATGAATATTTGCTTTGCGCTTAATATCATTCACTTCTGTTTATATTTTATCGTGTATATATATATATATATATATATATATATATTTTTTTTTTTTTCCTTTAAATTTTATGGATCTTAAAGAGATTAGAACTTTGTAAAGTGTTTCGGCGATATCTTCTAATATATTTTTATACCCATCACCGAAGAATGAAGGGTATATTGATTTCGTCAAAACGTTTGCAATTACCAGAAAGAAGTATAAGAGACCCACAAAGCAATTTTGAATCTATTTAAGCATATCCGTCTGTTCGTCCGTCTGCATAAAGTCTATTGTAAACGGGAAATTGTGGAAGTTGTGGATTTCAAATTTGGCCGAAACATTGGAAGTTCTTGCACGGACTTTGGAATTGAAAATGAGCCCAATCGATCGAAGTACACTGTTTCGGTACCAGGTAAACTGGGAATACCTCTGTTTTTCAAAAGGAATAATAAGTTCGTTTTCTGCTCATTACTCATAAACTAATGCAGATAAATCTACAAAAATTTGAATGTATATTCTGGCGGCGATACTCTAGAACCTGTACAAAGATCGAAAAAATCGGCCGCTTCTACCCGATATTACAACGTATCAAAATATAATTTTTTTTTTTTCAATACCTATATCGCGCAGAAGCAAGCTTCAAAAACCTCCGAACTTATAGAAATTCTTGCCCTGTTTCAAATGCGGAATGCGCCTAAGCCTCTCCATCTGTCCGTCTGCCCATCTGTGTAGCATCTGTAGTAAATTTCCAAAACGTCCGAAAGTATCTAAATTCTTGGCCATTTTCAAATACGGAATACGCTTAAGTCTGTCCATCTGTGTAGCATCTATAGTAAACGTTTTCCCGTTTCCTGAAATGAAAATATCACAGAAACATTTGTAAAAGAATTTGGAATGACGTGCCTACAACGCTCACACATCTACGCTACAAAAACTTTTATTTTGAAAATATAAAAAATATCAGCCGCGCTCGCCCCGTATGCAAATTTAGTTCTTTTATTTTTTTTTGTCTATTTAGGTATAAACGATTCCGACACGGCTGAATATAATTTTCTTACTTGTTTCTTAACATCTGTATATCGCGCAGAAGCAAGCTTCGAAAATCCCCTGAAGTATACAAATTTTTTCCAGTTTGAAATTCGGTATGCACCTGAGCATGTCCGTTCGTTCGTCTTTACCACTGTGTAGTAATTATGGTCTTCCACTCATAAAAATGAAGATGTCGCCTACAAACTTGTAATGGAATTTGAAAAATGGTCCAAACAAGTCAAGGAGTGCGCTTACGACGCCCGCACGCCTATACAGTAAAGACACTAAATATCTTTATTTTCTGCCGCAATTGCGCGTTGGTCATATAAATTTGCACAAAATAATTTTACAAAAAAAAGAAATCAGCCACGCCTACCCATTGTTATGAAATGCGTAAATTTATGTTTTTTCTTTCTTTTTAGTCTTTTATAGGATAACGGTGTCGGGTATCAAAGATTCGGTGGCAACTGAATATAATTTTCTTGCTTGTTTGTTTTGATTCTTAGACGTTTCGCTTAGAAATTTGTCAAGCTCATCTTATCATAGTTCTGAAGGGCAAATGTTAAGCACTTTTTTATTGCTTTTCATTATTTGTCCGCTTTCAACACACCCATGACTTTAGGTTATTACCATTTTTGATTATTGAAATTTTACTGAATTGCGCTATAATGTTATAGGGTCTTTCAATAAGAGTCATCATTTGAAATTTCGCGCCATTTTTGAACTGTCAACATATAAGCTTTCATTGCGGTGATATATGGCAAATGAAAACCAGAAAGTGTTTTCTCGCTTTAGAGCGCTGCTATTGCCTCGATAAAATTACCACATTTTAAAGATTTTGTTCAGAGTGATGAGAACTCTATCTGGGCTTGAAAGCAAGCAAAGCTTTCGCATCTCTCTAAGGCTCAGCAAACTCGAAGAGAAAATTTCGAATAATTTTTTTAAATGCAATGAGCGGCACTTTGATCGCAATTTTTAGGCTGGCGATGTATTGGGACTAAATATTTTAGAAAGAGCTTTTGAATGCCTTGTCAGATAATGTTGATTGACTTTTTTTTTTTTAATCAAAAATTGGTCCTGTAGGCGTAGATATCACCTGAACCGTGAGAGCCGTGGAGCGCATCGATATTTCTGCGGAATGAATCGTTGCAGTTGTAAAAGACAAAAGTCAAGGAACCTGAAATTTGGTATAAACATCCACTGATCGATTAAGAATAGAAGTTTAAACAAGTAAGACATTTATTCTTAGTCGCGACCGAATCTTTTATACCCATCAGCGTGATCCCCAAAAGAAAGAAAAGAATAAAGACTGAAATTTATATGGTGCATGTATTTCACTTAATAAGTAAAAAGCTAAAACAGTTGTTATTGCATATGCATGTGGGCGTTATGGGCGTGTTCTGTAAAAAGTTTGGGTAATTTTCAAATTATTTTGCAAGTTTCTAGGCGATATCTACATTTGCGAAGGGGGGAATGTTTACCACAGATACTACACAGTTGTGCAGACGGATGGATAGACATGCTTAGGCGCATTCCGAATTTGAAAGTGGCCAAGTATTTGTATACTTTATGGGTTTTTTAGAGCTTGTTTCTGCTTGCTATAAAGTTATTGAAAATATAGTTGGGTTTTGTTACACTGGGTAGGAGTGGCCAATTTTTTCCATTTTTGTGCACAAATGCTACAGCAACGCCCATAGAATATATGTTCAAATTTTTATACGTTTATTTGCTGTAGTTTATGAATAATGAGCAAAAAACCAAATTTTCATTCCCTTTGAAAAACAGAGGTGTTCTCAGTTTACGCGTTGCTGTGGGCGTATCCTTCGACCGATTTGGCTCATTCTCCAGAACAACCTGCGTGCGAGAACTTTCAATGTTTTTGACAAATTTGAGCTTCATTTTTACGGCCAGGAGAATGTTTACAACAGACATTACACAGATGGACAGACGGACATGTTGAAATCGTTTCATAGTTTGATTAAGAATATATATACCTTGTTGGGTCTCTAGAGTTTCCTTTTGAACGTTGCAAACGTTTTGGCGAAATGAATATATCCCCCATCTTTATATGACGGGCGTGATAGAAGGTTTTTAAGAAAAAAAATTTTTTTATTACATAATGAATTTAATTATTAATAATGAAAACCAGTAAAAGCACTACAGTGAGCCACGGCATATCATTAAACACCCTACATCTAGACATATTTCGCTTAATACAGTTATTCATATAACTAGTTTTTAAAATGTCGCTTACTTGGAGGTGTGTGCAAAGCTGGGTCCAAAAAGTATCCGATCCGAACTATCTGCAATATCTTTTGTCGTTGGGCAGAAAACACGTTAATGTATCAAATTCTTTCGAAATATTTTAAAAATAATGGCCTGTTCTTTGAACATAATAAAACAACACAAAAACGGACAGATGGACAGACAAGCTTAAATCTATTCAGAGGGTGATTTTGAAAGTGATTCTGAATCGATTGGTACAATAAAAGGTGTGGCTATCTTACGTTCGTCTGAGTGCTTCGTATATCTGCACAAATTTAATATGTCTTTGTGTCACAAGTGAAAAGTTCTTCCTTGAAATGAAATTGAGTGGTAATAAATTTGGATGAAATAGAATCCTTTTTTTTTTTGGATTCATATTTGCATGACGAAAATATTTCATTTTAATTAAATTTCTTACTGTAGTAGACGAAGTTACTTTAGATATTTAATGGTTTGCTTTTCTCTACAGTAAGATTTCAAATTTTTATACCACACATCACTTGTGATATATATAGATATTAAGTGTGTGCGGACCTATGCGACACCCAGAAGAACGTTCATTGCGCTTTTTTTGCCCTTTATTGTGCCGATCGCATCAGAATCAATCTCGGCTTCTGTGTTTTTTCTGTCCGTCTAATGTCTGCCCATGAACCTAAAGGTCGCGATTTTCGCGATATTTTGAGGAAATTTAGTACACTGTCGTGCCCCGACGTAAAGACGATTTTCCAATTTTTCGACCATTCTCCATATAACGACTTTTCAAAATAAGGGAGAATAAGGCAAAAAATTGGGATTTTCAAAACTTTTCCCACAAAACTCGCTAAGCGGTACTAGTTTGACATCCTTAATTGCTGCGAAAAAATGGGTTCGGCTAGGTCACCCTATCTCATATAACCGCTCCTATGAAAAATGAATTATTCATAGTGAAAATTGGTTTACGATAATAAATTTGACAAAGAAACCAACCCTATCGAATTTGGACCACGTAGGGTTATTTTTTGGACACCAAAGCATACAAGAATTCTCAGGAAATGTAAACCCTTATATGAAAAACAAGCCTAATTTTTAATGTTTTACGATGAGAATTTGTTTATAGTAGTAATTTAGCATAATAACTAAATGGGCCAAATTTGAAAAATAAGGGTCTGTTTCTTGGACCTCACTCCAT
>KK500218.1:26593-40540 GCA_000688715.1 Glossina pallidipes | reverse complement strand
CCGTTATGAAGATTACATTAAATCCAACAAACATTAGAAAAAGGAATATATATATATATATATATATATATATATTGAAGTCTTAGCATATATGGGTCCTCTTGTTTTGCACAATTAGCTATAGAGTGCTGCCAAGCTGTGAAAATACGCGATACGATACGATACGCAATCAATATGTGAACCGAAGGCATTTACATCTTATCTGAGTATTTCAAGTAAGCTGGATTTAAAAAAATTTAAAACAAATCAAGTAAAACTCCTTTTTTGTTGTATTTATTATTATATAGAGAAGAAAATTTATGATTTTCAAAATTTTTCAAAATTAAAACAAATTTTACGATAAAATCAGAAATTCCATAAATGCATAAATAAGTTGATAAAATTTGCCGGGAAATCATTCAATAGATAGATCGCATTGTGAAGCTGTCTGTCTACGCATGATTAGCAGTAACAATAAGGCCTAAGTCTGCGACAAAGCCTTTCATCTTTGCATTGAACCTTTCTTTTTATAATGCAGCAAACCATCTGTTGTTGACTTCTTGAACATTTAAGAAGAAGATTCTCAAAAGCATTCAATAAGCATTTAAAAAAAAAAAAAAGACAAACAAAATTTTTATAAAAGTGAATTTCACGCATTCTAGGAAAAGATTTGTAAAAGGAACGCTGGCCAGCGCTGGTTTACATCACTATTTCTATGGTTTTAGATTCCATTTATCATATATAAGAATGACGTGTATATTTTTTACACTTAACATTGTCTGCGCTGTATGTGACGGGTCTTTGGGTTTATGAAAAATTATTTTATTTGTTTTTGTTTTTTTTTGTTTTGGTTTCTGTTCAAGTTTTTATTCCATCCAGTTTCAAAAAGTTTTTCATTACAAAGAACGGTGCTGCAGGTGTTGTTATTATTGTGATTATATTAAAAGGGAAAAACAAAAAAATGAAATAATGATTAAATCTTTTAACAAGAAGTGTTGTTTGTTGTTATTATTGTTGTTGGTTTTTTTTTTGTTTTGTTTTTTATCTCTAAATTATATTATTACATATATTTGTATTTCTGTGAAAGGCATATAACCCTGTTTTAGAAATATTATCATCACGATTACGGTCTATGACTTTTTCTTCTTCTTCTTCTTCTTCTTCATTTATGACATGACAAGGTAGAAATATTTGAAGCACATTTAAGTAACAGTTTTACTATTGGTCAGATCTCTTCCTAACTCTCTAATGTTACACATGTTAATGTCCCTTTCAATAGAAAGTTTATAAGATGGGGATTAGGGTTGAAATCATGTCAGCTTGTTTTCTTTCTTAGAATTTTGCCTAAATCCAGAAACTTTGGGTTTTCTTAGCATTGTCGCTAGGTTAAATTGAAATATTGTTCGTATCTTATCGTAAATGCCAATCGCATAATATTAGCCGCACTTGTTGCTCATCCACGTTTCACTCAATAAAAAAATAACCATCTTGACGGTACTAGTGCTTTGCAGATATATGCGAAAATGTCTTCAGAAAGAGTACTTTGAGAAGCAAAGGGCGACATTTCGCATTGTCTCGATTTAAAGAATGGTACTATAGAGTGATCCCGTCGGCTATATATATATGGGATATATACGAGTTTTTGTTTCTCAAGCATTAATTCATGATTCATGATTTTATGAAGGTATGAAGGCATGGCGGAGCGCACGTGTGCACTGTAATAAGACAGATGTTTTAGATATGCATCATACCTAAAATTGTAATACAAAGGTATGTCATTGTAACAGACACCTATTATTCCCTAATTAAAAATTTAAATTTGCGAAATTAAAAAGTTAGAAGCAATCAAAACTTATGTCATGATATAACCTAGAAATAAGCAGTAAAAAAAGAAAAACAGTTTTTTTCTCTTTTTATACCTTGCGCCACGTATGGTATAGATTTATGCGGACATTTGTAATACACTGAAGGGCTTTCGACAGACCCATCTATTATTCATAATCATTTTTTGCATCGATTTAAGCCTGTCCGTCCATCTGTCTAAAGTCTGCTCATGTAAATTTTAAATTCAATCTAGAGGCTGCATTGCTTGAAATATTTTGATAAAACTTAATACACGGACGTGCTTTGACCCAAGAATAAATGCCATTAAAAAGGGTTCTAATCGGTCTACTTTTCCGACCACGCGGCATAGAATATTTTATTTTGAAAAAAATTTCAATTTTTAATATTTTTCGACAAATGTCGCTGAGTAATTGCAAACTATTTTATATAACAATGTTTTCGAAATAACGCTTTATATGGTCATCAAACATAGATCTTACGTAATCCATTTTTTGTAGAGGATTCGTTCCTGGACCAAAACAGTTTAGTATGTGAAGCTCTGCTAAATCATCTCAAAAATGTTGACCTTTAGTTTGAATACAAAAATACATGGACGGACGGTCATGCAGGCTTAAATCTATACACAAAATGATCTTGAATCGATCGGTTCAATAAAATTTGGATCGACGTTAAGACTTTCTGGCTGTTATACGCATCCGTTCGCCTCTGACTGCGTCTGATTGAAGGAAAATATTAAATTTCGACTCTCTATTTTATTGAGTGGGTGTGATTACTTTTTTCTATTTCTGTTGAACAAAAGGGAAATATTATGTTATGTGTCTTGTGTGTAGTTGTATGTAGAAAGCAAAGATATTCTCACTCTAACTTACATTGTAAACATGTCCTTTGAAATTTGAAGGCGATTTTTTCGTGTTTTGCGAACGGGAAATTATTTACCACAGTTGGCTAATAGACTGATGGACGGACGCACATGTTTTAATGCATTTCAGTATTTCCGCTGCTCAAAGCTCTCTCTATATTTTATGAGTTTTTTGAAAGTTTGTTCTGCCCGTTAAAAGGGCTTTGACCGACAATGAAACCTTGGTATACCATAATGTTGGGGGTAGGCATGACATCGTTTACAGACTATATGTTCCAATTTTTCTAGGTATATCTGCTTGAGGTTTGTAAGCGAAGACCAAAAAGCCAGTCTTTTTCGTTTTGGAAAACACAAGTGTTCTCAGTTTACGTGGCACTCTCGACGTACTCTTTGGCCAATTTGGTCCATTTTCAATACCAACAGGCGTACAATAACTTGCAATATTTTTGAAAAATTTTAAATTGATAACTGAATTTTTGCAGCTGAGACAATGTTTACAAAAGACATCACCAGGACGGACAGATGGATGGACGGACATGCTTAAATCGTTTCAGAATTTGATAATTTGCAGTATCTCCGAAGCTTCCTTGTAGATGTTGCAAACGCTTTAACTTCCTACACCCTCCTTGCCTTAATGGGGACTGCAAGTCAAAAATGTAATTCTTTTCATTTTTGCTTCGATCATTTTCTATCCATAATAATTTTGAATCGACTGGAATAGGGTTATTTATCTCACACGATATCGTACAACGTTGGGCGATGCCCGATAATATGAACACTTCCTCGTACAAAGGCTTAGTGGCACTAATGTCTTGAGTGGTAATAAAAGCCAAATGAGTGAAATCATATAATAAATGTGAAATTTTCTTTATTTACTCAGTAAACTGAATCATCTGGGTTCTTGATCTGTCTCTTATACACATCTAGATGTGTATAAGAGACAGACGTTGGGCGATGCGGTACGATTAAAATTTGTTTACTGTAACTGCAACATAATATGAACACTTCCTCGTACAAAGGCTTACTAGCACTAATGTCTTGAGTGGTAATAAAAGCCAACTAAGTGAAGTCATACAATAAATGTGAAATTCTTTATTTACTCAGTAAACTGAATCGTCTGGGTTCTTGATTTATTGAATTCCAGAAGAAGACGATGAAGAAGAAAAAGAAGAAGAGGTTCCTTTTTGATCACATCATTAATTTCAAAGAAAAATTCAACTTAAAATGAAATCAAAAAGATTAGCATCATTAACGTTGGCTTCGGTGAAAAGTTTCCTTATAATTTTCTTATATCAATGTGTGACGATGGATGCGCATTTCGGCACTTCTACGGAACGTGTGTGTGTGTCATTTTAATTTAGAATAAAAAAATTTCCAAGGAACTCTTAATCGAAAAACAATGATATATACATATATATATATATTTATATTTATCTGTATAATTTTTATTAAGTTAATAGAGCACATTGTTAACAACAATTATCGTGAATTTGCTGTAATTTTAAATGAATTTCATTACAATCATATGTTATAATAATTAGTTTTCTATTTATATGAAAAAAAAAAAAAATAAAGAAAAAATGTTTATTTATCTCTTTTCCCTCAATTTTCTTTTTTATTTATTTATTTAATTTTTTTTTTTTTTATTTTATAATTGACGTGTTGAGAGAAATGCTCTCCTATAGGCGGTTGATTTAAATTTTTTTTCGATATTTAGCTTCCTATTTAATGCATAGATACACAATGAATACATAAACAATTGTTATGTGTACACGGATATGTATGTATATACGTGGCAAATACTGCATTATGTACTGTGCTTTATGACGTTTTTTCTAAGGTGACCAAATGTCTATACTATTTTGTTCGTCATCTCGTTTAATATTAAACTATGCGGAAAGCATTTCTGTAGAATTAAACCAGGGCGGACGGACGGACGCAAGCTTAGACAGATTTAGAATATGACTCTGCATCGATGGGCATAATATAAGGGGGGTCTATCTCAAGTCAAACTAAATGTACTTTTTTAGCACAAGTGTTGTAGGGTATAACATGGGTATGTGTATCTTAATTAAAACAACCATTACTTGGATAGTAATGACCGGAATGTCACGAAACTTTCAGAGATTTCATTTGAAGGTTGGTACTATCCACAAAACCGTATGTATTCGTCAATGGTTGTCGTCTGCGTGCCATCCCACGTAGTTATTAAGTGATATGTTATATAGGATCATCTATTTTATTGTTCTGAAGTAAAGTCTTCTGAATGATATACGGATCAAATTGTTTCTTCAATACATTGCTTGAACTGTGCCATTATTTGTGGTATTGTACACGTACGTAGTTGTGCAGCATACACAAGTTGTTGAAACATGTGACGAAAACAATGAACCCACCATTAAGCTTTGTGCATTTAGGGTGAGGTCCGTTTGTAGGTAAATGACTTCGAAAAGAAGTTCCCCTTCGTTGTAAATAGAACAAATCTGATTGCTCCCAAAGCACTTTTATGCGCGTAAAAATAGTTTTCCGGCCTGGTTTACGGGCTAAAAATTTGTTCTCAGTTTACGTGGTACTGTGCGCGTGCTCGTCAATCGCCAACCTGCGTGCAAGAATTTCCATAGTTGCATTCCTAATTTGAAACTGCCAAGGAATAGATACTATATGTGGTTCCTCAAGCTTGCGAGCAAATGGTGTGAAATTATATTTAAATATATCCGCCTGAGTGGCCCAGTAGGCAAGAGTCTCGACTAGCAATTCAATGGTCGTGGGTTCAAACCTCAAGTGCGGTAGAGTTTTTAATAATAAAAATAATAATAATATTAATAATAAAAAAAAAAATAAATAAATAAATAAAAGCCGAAAGCCTTAGATGCTAGTGCTTTAAGACTTTAGTCTTAGAATTTATTCTCTGGCTAAATTTATAGAACAATAATAATAATAATATATTTAAATATAACTAGCAAAGACACAACCCAAAATTTTTTTACAGAGCTCTGTTAAGCCCTTAACAGAATTCTATAGAACGAAGTCTCGGAGGGATTTAAGTCAAAATTCAGTTAAAATAAAACTTTTGGAAAATTTTTTTACAAAATATACTAAACAAAACATGCATTTATGTAAATTAATTAATATTTGTGAAGTCAATATTTTAACACTATGTCATAAATGAGGTTGATAAAGCGAAAGTTTGCTTAGCTACTGTGGGCAAACCATGCCCTGCGAAAAAATGAAACTGGGGCAGGGTGGATCCTCTATTAATAGCCTTTCCAACGATGTGCAGGTTATATAAAATTTTGCTCGGAGAATTTTTTTATGGGCTTGGGAAAATTGCCATACTTAACATAGGATAGGCTAACATATAAACAAACTTTGAAAGGTCACTGTGGGCAAAAAAAGGTGAAAAGCACAGCATGGATCCTCTATCCCTCCGTGCAAGAACTTTCAATATTTTTGCCCAGTTTGTAATCGATGGCTTCATTTTTGCGGCCAGAAGAATGTTCCCAAGAGGCCTTACAGAGACGGACAGGCAGACAGATGGACAGATGGACATGCTTCAATAGATTGAGAAATTGATGCTGATCAAAAATATATATATACTTTGTTGGATTTCTCATATTTTCCACTGGGCGTTGCAAACGTTTTCACAAAACGAATATATCCCTCATCCTTCGGTGATGGGTATAAAAAAAGAAAAAACACATGTACACATCTAACACAGAGACACACCCATAACCGGTACAAAGCCATATTGCGAGTGAACCCCTGAACCATGGCAGACTTGCACAAGTTTGGCAACCGGTAACAGTAAATAACATCAGTTGATTATCGTCTGATAGTGAGATGTTAAGATTTCACGTTAGTTTAAATACGAAGGGTAGTTGAGAATCCGATACTAAAATTAAGTGGCAGTTTGCTGCAAAGAACTCCGAAGGGATTGAATAGCTCATAATTATATTTGCACTGATTATGTTTAATGCGGATAAAGTTCTTAGAGAAGCGTTCAGGGACATTAAAGTTTATCGCACCAAGAAATACGGGCGAACCGATAGTACCACTTATTAACTTAATTAAGAAGGAAACACTAAGAATAAATCTACGTTTCTCAAGAGATGGTACGGGTAACAGAAGCAACCTATCTTCATAAGGAAGAAGAGAGACAAGCGGGCCACAACTCAAATTCCTAAAAGCAAACAGCAAGGCCCATGTTTGAATGGACTCAATTGAATCTGCATAACACCTACGGCAAGCAGACCACACAATAGAGGCATACAGAAGTATTGCTTTGACTAAGCACATGTACAGTTTTTTTTGTAAACTGAGGATCCTTAAGCTCTTTAGGCCACATGAAACCTAGCCCGGACCCAGCTTTACTTAAAGAAGCTCAGTGTGCAAATTAATATGTAATCTTTCGTCGAATAGAACCTCTTTAATGACCCTACATATTCTTGATGAAATCCATTCGTTTATTTTTCTTTTTATTCTTTTCGAAAGATATAAGAAAAAGAAAAAACGAATCTAAATTTATACGCGAATGAAGCTTGACACATATGTGTAATCAGACGCAATATTAACTTGACAGTATTGTCGTTTATTATACACAGCACACTATGTGTTACATCAGATATATTAACTCGTTTGCTGTTAATTGTCGCAAGCATGTGACTCGGCCCCTAGGTCGAACTCACATATTTGTGTCACTTGGAAGGATTTCACCTACCCACTAACTTGCCGTAGTGTAAAACAGTATTTTGAAGAAAGTCAATTGAGGAGAAAAATTTCCCATATTTCTCTACGCCGGGCCGCTAGAGGTAAGAAAACATCAACTTTATGCGAACATTTTTCACATTCAGAAAGGCTTGATATAGGCCCACCGTTTATTATACCAATCGATCGAGACTCATTTTCTTAACTGATTCCAACATGTCTGTCCCTACGTCTGCGTAATATTTCTCATCCAATGTGTGTTGTTATTTGATCATTTGATAAAAAAGAGAAGTTTAGGCCCAAGGATGGATGAAACTAGAGTAGCTGGAGCAATTTTTACCATCACTCTGCTTGCCACATAGAAAAACTTTTTTAAATGAATCTTTTTAAGTGACAAAATTGCGATTAACGTTTGTAGGCTAAAAATTGGAAATAAATAATAAATAAATCTGGAGAATTTGGATGAGATGGAGCCATGTTTGCATTGTTTTCCATACAAACTTCCTGGCAAAAAATTAGTTTTTTTTTATATGGAAATAGACCCTGTTTTTGCATCATATGGCGAAAATTGCTGAAGAATAAAAATTCTTTGGTAATTTGGACCACGTTGGCTTACGTTTTGGGGGCCTTCCCTATAAGAATTTCCTTGATAAGTAAGCATTTATGTTTGCTGCTATTTTATGGTGAAGGTAAGTGAGGTATTTTATTAAAAGAAGCATTGCGGGGTATTTAATGGTCACTCCAGTCTTATCCAGTTGTAAACTTTTAACCAGTTCACATTTCTCAGTTAGTGCAGACAGTTAGTACGTTCGCATTAAGAAATGAGCCTGAGAAACTTTTATCGGACGGTAACATATAACTGCTCTTACAGAAAATTGTCCTTTAATTTTTGGATTAAGAAAAGCGATTCGATTCTTAAAAACTTATTATGTTAAATTTTGGACCATATATCCAAATTTGTAGGAACTCCTGCCATGTAAGGCTCTCAGGCAGAATAAATGTTGGAAGATTGTTTTAAGAAGAGAGAGAAAAGTTGAGTTAAAAATTTAAAACAAATCGAATAAAAACAGTGTAGTTGGGCACAGGCCTCCATTACCCTACACCCTACACTGTTACTACAGTTATTCATAGATAATTTCATCAAAATATCGCAAAGACTTTGCGATCTGTAAGTTGGGCACATGAAAATAAAACAAAGAGACGGACAGACAAACTTATATCGATTCACAACCATTTTTATGGATCCATCTCAAAGCCTTCTTGGTGTTGCACATCCTTGCACCCTTTGTGGAGTGGGGCATAAAAACATGTTTTTCAATATTTCTGTTACACACCTGGTCATCTTCGTTTTTTCTATTGCACATCTGCTCTATAAACACAGCCATCCGTATAATTATTTATTTAGGTGTTTTAATAATAAATAGACTTGAGATTCAATTCAATTTTTGTATTTGTTAAAGGGCAGCATTACATCGAAAGTAGATGTAAGCTGCAGTAAAAAGGCACAAGAAATATGAATTAAAACACAAGTAACAAAACTGCATTTGGTCATTACCGAATCTTTTATACCCATCATCGTTGAGGAGAAGAACTAGATTTTCATGCTCTATAGTATTGGATGGGCGTGGTCAATATTTTCTATGCTTAGAATAACGGTGGAGTTGTGCTTTATAGGTAACAAGCAAAAAAAAAACACGAAAAGCAAAGATATTCACAATTATTATTGCATACGCCCATTGGCGTTGTAGGCATGTCCTTTATTCAGTTTAGAACATTTTGAAATTCTTTGGCAAATTTGTAGACGATATGTTAATTTTTGCAAAGCGGAGAATGTTTATCACAGACTCTACATAGTTGGAAATACGGACAGACGGATATAATTCGATGCAATTGGTCATGGTTTTATATAGTTTATCGGGTTTTGCAAAGCTATTGAATAAAAAAGAAAAATTAAACTTTGATGCACTATTTTTGTGCAAATACTACAGAACAAGAGCAATTTTTTATTCCTTCTAAAAAGCAGAGTTGTTCTCAGTTTGGGTCCATCTTCAATGTCAACTTGCGTAAGAGGTTTAATTTGGGGATCAGGAGAATGTTTACAACAGGCATTACACAGACAGACAGACGGACGGGACTAAATCAGATTCAAAGTTTGATGCTAATCAAGAATATATATACTTTCTTCTGGGAGTTGCACAGGTTTAGACAAAATGAATATCGGATATGTGAATATAATAAGAAACTTCGGTGATACGCCTTTCCCTTTACAAAAAATATACAAAAAGTACGAATGTAAATCACGAGAATCACTCACTAGATCAGCTGAGACCATGTAAATAAATAAGATTTTCTTAGAAAATAAATTTTTTTTGAAATTCTTTTGAGTTTTTCCTTAATGTTGCAGAAAGACGGTATAGTCCGGTATATTATCGCTTACATTAGTAATGGGAAGTAGTTGCGAGTAGATGCGACTATTCAATTGAATATAAAGTGACAATGACACAAATTTTCCTATAAAAATCATTTACGCACAGATCGACGGCATACGCTCTATTAAGAAAGAGCAACAAGATGTGCGCGTTAGATTTTATTAAAACACTTTATAGATATTAATAAAAATACATGTACTACGTTCAAAAGGAATGTGTGCTCATAATGTGTAATACGCCACATATATAAATGTAAATATATTTATTCATATTTTTTTTTTTTTTTTTTTTTTTTTTTTTTTTTTTTCGCATTCTATTTATACATACATAGCTCTAGGAATAAATGGAAAGAATTATATATATATATATATATATATTGTACTTGGATTTGTTTTGTATAATTGTATTGTAAATCGATGAAAATAGAGAGAAGGTCAAGTTATTATACAATAGTTTCATACTCTAAAAATAATTGCATTGTTTTAAAGTAGGTCTTCTTTTATTCTTTCAAAAAATGTTTTTCAAATTATTTACATAAGCTATGCTGCTTTACTCTATTACTGTTACTACTACTGGGACATTGAATGAGTTCCCTGATGTTTTTCATATGAAAAAAAAGTATTTTTATACATTAAATGAAACTAGAACTTTTTTCTTTTGTTACTAATCTCTTTGAGCTTTACCTAGAACGATTAGCTATTCTATTGAATTCTAAAGTAAATCAAAAAAAAAAAAAAAAAAAAAAAAAAAAAAAAAAAAAAAAAAAAAAAAAAAAAAAAAAAAAAAAAACGCATAATGCTTGGTGAGTAATGTATGCGTTACAATAGCCAAAGCGCAGAAGACCACAAAAACACAAGACAGTATCGATGAGACGGCTGAACATTAATGTCCTACCCTTTTGGCTGGTTGCAGTGTGCTAGCAGTACCTTCAATCACATGAAATTATTATTAAGCAAACAGAGCCACCAACAACAACTGGTTCAAATGAGTCGAAATATAGTTTCAATAAATATATAAATATGACCAATCACTAACGCGACATTGCCTATACATATAAAACGATGACGATCAGAAAGAAGCAAGGAAAGAGAATGAGACAGGGAGGCAGTGGCCGCACCCTAGTGAGTGTGTGCCTAATCGGTAAGTGTTATGCCTTTACCGCCTAATTTGCCAAAGGTTACCATGCCCTAATTTCTCAACTCGATGACGTTCGCCCAGCGATACACTGAAATGTGCTGCTCTCTCGGCTGTATTCACTGATCATTAGGTCTTATGATTGCCATTAGTTCCAATCGATGACTTCCTATGTGCTCGAGCAATGGGTCCGTTCTTATGAAAATGTCCCAAAATATTTCTTCAACTGCGGATTTTGAAAAGAGCAGAGCCTCGATAAGAAATTCAAATACTGCCTGAAAGATGGAAGAAGTAGCCGTGGAATGATCGCCATTCTATTAGCAAGTATCTACTAATGCTACTACTACTAAGCTACTAATCTGCTATGAACTTTCGCATCGCTCGGAATGAAGCTTCAGAGAACCTTTCCACGCTATATATATTCCTGATCAGTATCAAGTTCTGAATCGATCTAAGTATATCCGTCTATTCGTCCGCCTGTATAATTTCTATTGCAAACATTCTCCTGGCGGCAAAAATCAAGCTTTCAACTTCAAATTTATCAGAAACACTGCAAGTTTTGCAGGAAGATTGGTATTGAAAAGAGGTTAAAAGACACGTCTATAGTACAACATAAACGGAGAACATCTTTGTTTTGCGATACTATAAACTTTTACCAATAAACTTCAGCAGATAAATCTGCAAAAAATTTAAAGGTATGGGCGACCTGTGCAAAAATGGGAAAAATTAACCACGCCCGACTCACATTATAAAATACTAAAATTTAATTTTCTTTTTTTTTTTAATTTGGGAGAAGCAATCTTCAAGAACCCCAGAAACTATATAAATTGTAGAAAGGGTGTGGAGTTATATTTAAATATAAGTAGCAAAGACACAAACCAAAATTTCTCTACCGAGCTCTGCAAAGCTCTTAACAGAATTCTATAGAACGAAGTCTCGGAAAGATTTAAGTCAAAATTCAGTTGAAATAAAACTTTTGGAGAATTTTTTTACAAAATATAATAAACAAAACATGTAGTTATGTAAATTAATTAATATTTGAAAAGTCAGTAGTTTTACACTTTGTCATAAATGAGGTTGATAAAGCGAAAGTTTGCTTAGCTACTGTGGGCAAACCATATCCTGTGAAAAAATGAAATTAGAGCAGGTTGCATCCTCTATTAATAACCTTTCCAACGATATGCAGGTTATATTAAGTTTTGCTCGGAGAATTTTTTTATGGGACTTTAAAAATTTCCGTACACCTTAATGAATGCAGCGCTGCACTTAGGTGAATGAAGCGCTGCACTTAAACGAATGCAGCGCTGCACTAGATACATTTTGAAAGGCAAACCATGTCCTGTGGAAAAATGAAACTAGCACAGCATGAATCCTCTATTAATAGCCTTTCCAACGATGTCCAGGTCATATTCAATTTGTGCTGCATTCATCTAAGTGCATCGCTGCATTTAGCTTGGTGCAGCTCTGCACCAAGCAGCAGCATTCAAGTAAGTGCAGCGTTGCATTCACATCTAGGTGCACGGAAATTTTCAAAGTCCCATAAAAAATTCTCCGAGCAAAATTGAATATAACCTGGACATCGCTGGAAAGGCTATTAATAGGGGATTTATGCTGTGCTAGTTTCATTTTTTCACAGCATATGGTTTGCCCACTGTGACTTTTCAAAATGCATCTAGCGCAGCGCTGCATTCACCTAGGTGCAGCTAAGTGCGGCGCTGCATTCGTTTAAGTGCAGCTCTGCATTCACCTAGGTGCAGCGCTGCATTCATCTAAGTGCAGCGCTGCATTCATTTAAGTGCAGCGCTGCATTCACCTAGATGCAGCGCTGCATTCATTTAAGTGCAGCGCTGCATTCGTTTAAGTGCAGCTCTGCATTCATCTAAGTGCAGCGCTGCATTCTTTTAAGTGCAGCGCTGCATTCATCTAAGTGCAGCGCTGCATTCATTTAAGTGCAGCGCTGCAGTCAT
The DNA here is from genome assembly GCA_000688715.1 of Glossina pallidipes. Lineage (NCBI taxonomy): Eukaryota > Metazoa > Arthropoda > Insecta > Diptera > Glossinidae > Glossina > Glossina pallidipes. Next base: position 27,623 of record KK500218.1, on the reverse strand, counting down.
TTAAGTGCAGCGCTGCATTCACCTAGGTGCAGCGCTGCATTCGTTTAAGTGCAGCGCTGCATTCACATCTAGGTGTACGGAAATTTTCAAAGTCCCATAAAAAATTCTCCGAGCAAAATTGAATATAACCTGGACATCGTTGGAAAGACTATTAATAGAGGATTTATGCTGTGCTAGTTTCATTTTTTCACAGGACATGGTTTGCCCACAGTGGCCTTTTAAAATTTGCTTATATGTTAGACTGTTAAGTATGGCAATTTTCAAAGTCCCATAAAAAAATTCTCCGAGCAAAACTTAATATAACCTGCATATCGTTGGAAAGGTTATTAATAGAGGATTCAACCTGCCCTAGTTTCATTTTTTCATAAGATATGGTTTGCGCACAGTAGCTAAGCAAACTTTCGCTTTATCAACCTCGTTTATGACATAGTGTAAAAGTACTGACTTTTCAAATATTAATTAATTTACATAACTACATGTGTTGTTTATTATATTTTGTAAAAAAATTTTCCAAAAGTTTTATTTTGACTGAATTTTGGCTTAAATCCCTCCGAGACTTCGTTTTATAGAATTCTGTTAAGGGTTTAACAGAGCTCTGTAAAGAAATTTTGGTTCGTGTCTTTGCTAGTTATATTTAAATATAACTTCACACCCATAATTGTAGACCAGTTTCAAATTTGGAACGCATCTGTCCATTTGTTCGGCTGCGCAACTGTGTAGTGTCTATGATAAACAATCTTCCGTTCGCAAAAATGAAAATATCGCCAAAAAATTCGGCACAAAAATTTAATAATGCCCTAAACCGGTCAAAGGGCACGCCTACGACACATAAACGCTTATGCAACAAAAACTGTGACCACCTTTGCTTTCGGTGTTTTTTGTTTGTCACTCATATAACGCAACCCATACACCTACGCACCTATAAATTTCCACTTCTATTCTGAAAATAAAAGAAATTAGCCGCGCCCACTCAATATTATAAAGTAGGTAAATTTACTTATTTTCTTTTTCTATAGTCACTTTTAGGATT
>KK500218.1:0-15099 GCA_000688715.1 Glossina pallidipes | reverse complement strand
ATATATATATATATACATATATATATATCTATATATATATATATACATATATATATATATATATATATATATACATATATATATATCTATATATATATATATACATATATATATATAGCTGCTTAAAATGAGCAAATAACCCGTCTTCAGGCATATTTTTTTTTTTGTTATATATACATGATTAGTAATGGTAGTATATATACATACTTATATTATATGCGGAATATATATATATATATATACATATTACATATCCCATATACGTATATACGTCGTATATCATGTTTTATATCATATCTACAGTATTCGACACCATATGTCCCGAATATCTCGTGCTGTATATAATATATGTGCCGTACTATGTACAGTATATAATATATGTTTGATATCGTATATCCAGCATCACGTACTGTATAAACCGAAATGTGCACTGTGTTTACCACAATTACCGCGTTCACCGTTTCAAATACCGTATACACGATATCATATACCATGTACTCTATATTATATACCACGTATATCGTATTATGAAACCATATATCGTATTATATACAATATATACCGCGTAGACCCCATATTAAATACCGCTTACACGAATTCTATACGGCATGGACAATACTTTATGCATTATAACGCATCTACAACGCATTATATGCCAGGTACTATGGATTACATATTGTACAAATCACATTATATACCATATATACCTTACTATAAGTCCTCCTCACCCACCATTTTTCCCGTAATGTATTTAATCGCCGTCTTACATATGGCATGTCCCGTATTATGTACCGTGTATATTATCTCATATAGCGTATACACAGTATAGACTGCTGATTCACCAGCTTATGTGCCGAATATTCCGTATGATATACCGTATGCTGTGCATACTATGTTATCGTATATATTATATATTATATATCGTATATATTATATATCGCATTCGTATTATATAACTTATACACGATGTTATATATCGTATTTTGTTGCATTGTATCGTATTCTGTACTTTATATACCGTAAGTCCCGTTTCATATACTTGATATACCGTGCGTTTCATATATTGCTTACTATATATAGTGTATATAATGTATTTACCGTACTCTATGGCATATATGATATCTACAATGTTTTATATACTGTATGTACCGTATTATATACCAGTTATATCGTATTACATACTGTTTAAATCACATTATATACGGCATATACGGCATATACCGTACTATACACCCTATGCAGCATGTGTTCCATATATAGTACGTAAACTGTTTTATATGCCGATTACACCGTATTATATATCGTATACGTCATATTGTATAACCTACCTATATATCGTATGTAGGTTTGTATACATAAATACGCGATGTAGAAAAATGGTTATAAAATATGGCAGCATCGCCTAATGTAATGGTACAAACCAACAATCAAGTCTGCATATATCGTTTTGCTTGTCTGCAAATTTTCGGAAATACAGATGTCTTTAATGTTTTAACGTCGGTGCACTAACTTGTCGGTTTAACCCTACGGTTCCCGATGACACACAGGTTAATTTTGCACAAGCGGCGGCCTCCAGAGAGTTTGATAATCCCTATAAGGTAGGGGTCTAAACTACACTGGAGAAACCACACATGTTTATTGTGTGTGGCTCAATAAACCCACCCTGGGGAGTGTTGAGGCCTATCATTACCTCTAATTGTTTGCCTTAGGATTGATAGAAACCACAACCAGCACAATACTCCCCGAAGGGCCGTACCCAGCAGTCAGGATTCACACATCGGTTAACTGCTGCGTTCAAACAGGGGACTGGACATACAAGCTTCCACCGCGGTTTCCACATGTATGTAGGTATGCAAGCTTCCCCCCGAAGGATCTTGGTTGAAACTAATGCTGTCACCTCTGCCCGTGGGTACTCGTGATATAGTGAGTGGGCTCCTGATCCCTATGGAGCTTAAGCTTATTCTATGCAGCCTTTAGCCTTACTTTACGCGACATAATGAATCTTGTCTTCGAATTAACCGTACAATCCCGGCTAGCCAACATCGGACTACCTTTCCTCCAGATATATTGGCATCGGGGGCGGTACCATGCTCTCGACTATTATTATATCAACGTATTTCACGTAACCAGTTACCAGCTGGTTTGATTAGTATTTCCTTCTTAGCAATAGTCTATGAGAAAAGAGTGCCTCTTCTCAGTGTCCCCCAAAGTTATCTTTCAGAAAACTTGTCGCCAAATTATAGATAGTCCAAGCCTTAAATTCTTCTTCACCGGTCGAGACCGTTTCCAGGTATCACAAAGCGGAGGTGAGAGTTTCGGCACATCTACTCTCCCCCAGAAGATGAAAGAGCAGCACATAAAATTGTTGTCGAAAACGGCGATATTGCCGTATTTGCAGTTATTGGAAGCGTATCAGGTACACCTATTGAAAGCCAACTGTAGTTTAGCGCTTGAGGTGCAATCAAGGCTGCCGTATACGTATGCTCCCCCAAAAGCATAGTTTATCACCCCAAATACAGGTGAACGCGATAACTTTTTTCCCTGCTGTATAAATCCGTACAAGAGCCGTTCATAGCCCAAAGCGTTTAATTTAGTTATTATATTTAAAATACGTTTCTTCAATAACCAGACTTAATTTTTACGAAAAGTAAATGGTTTTATTCCATAAGAGAAAAAGAGAGAGAGAGAGAGAGAGAGAGAGAGAGAGAGAGAGAGAGGAAGAGAGAGAAATGTATAAATATTTATTAATAGACATTTTCTTTGTCATACTTCGACCATGTTATACAAACACGGTTGCAATTTTTTGTCACCGCGTGATACGAATCGAGTCTGAGTTTTACAGAGAATTGACTGCACTTAGTTCGATGAGTTCAGGAAAAGTTTCCGACAGAATTAGTTCGTGTGGAAGAAAGTTTTGAAACCGTAAATTTTGGTTCTTTTAAGAAAGCAAAGACGGACAGATATGATCTTATCATTCCCATCCCATCCATTATTTACGATTTTTTTGAAGTCTTTTCAATTTATTTCAGTGTTTTAAAAATATTGCATAAATTTAAATCACTTTCTGTGGTTAGAATAAGTAAATGATTGTTTAACAGTTCATTTAATGTGAAATTAATTTTGTTGTTTTTTTTTTGTTCAAGTCGAACATAACTCAATACAATTGCATGCATAAATAAATACCTTATCTGTATGAGTGTATGTATGCACATATATGTAAATATGCACAGCCTATAATTTGTATGAATTTAATTATTTTCCTTTCATTTCGCCTTACGCTCTTTTATGGAAATCGCTATTGTCAGTTTTATTGTTAAAAGTCCCTGATATTTTTGGCAAAATCGTATTTTTGACTTGATTTTCTATTCAATTTACATCAAAGCCATTCATTTCGAACTTAAATACAAATATAAAACTCTACCTGCATATGCTTATTAGGTGATGTTGTTTTGCTTAACGTTATTCCTCTATGCAAGTTTCTACTTATGTTCATTTGTTTTATTTGACCTTTCCATTATATAAAGCATTTTATTATCGGGTATATTAGATTTGCAAAGTTTTTTATAAAACAGTGTTACTACTGGAGCCTGTTAAGGCATGTCTGTAGGCCTAGCTCATAGTTTATGATCCAAAAATTGTTCTTAGTGAAGAAAATACAAATTGCTTCTTATTTACTTACCTTAAATTAAATTGAAAAAGAGAACATTATAGTCGGACATGGTAGACCATTAAATACCCTACACTGCATTGTCTAACACAATACTTATTTTTGTATGCCATTACTATTATGGGTCAATTTCCCTCGCCACATATTGAAGCTTACAACTTTCTGTTTTACAAATCATCAATTTTCGTAAAAATCCATAGTAAATCCAAAAAATAGGCCAAGTTGGTCCAACCTTGGTACAATTAATTTTTTTATGTTAAATTACTGTTATGATATAATTTTCATCATGAAGCATCACGTTTTCATCACTTCGTATGAACTTCAGTTTTCGGTATATGAAAGGATGTTCAAAAGTTGCCCCAGTCGTTGCAAAGTTTTCATACCAATGTTGAATATTGAAATGCTATTACTTAGCTACTTTTGCCGAGAAATTTGAAAATTGAAGTTTTTTTTTCCATATAACGACGTTTCAGGAAAGGACATTATATGGTTAGCGGTCGGAAAATTAAATCGATCCAAAACGTTTTCAATAATGCTCGTCCTTGAGTCATCGTACCAAATTTCATGAAAATATCTCAAAAATTGTGGGCTCTAGCTAGGACACAAAATTGCATGAACAGACATCGGGCGGACGGACAGACAGACGAGCAGAGAGGCCTAGATGAATTCAGATTATGATTCTGAATCGCTCGGTTTTAATAAACGGTGGGTCTATCTTAAGCCCTTCTGCTTGTCACATACGTCCGTACTAACTGTTCTCTGGATAATAGCTCAACCATTATTTAAGAGCCGAGGAAAAGCTCGACGAGTTCTTTGTTTCACGAAATATACGATTTCGTTATTGAAAGTTTGAATGAAATATTATTGAAAAGCCACGTTTAGATCCAGCTCAGTATAACTTGTCTTTTATTAATAAAAGCTTTTTTAAATTGTTTTTGTAACAAGTCTCGAATTTATTTATAAATCAAAAGAAACACGCAACCGAAGCATGCATTGAGAACCTTATTCATGGCATATCTGCACTTGACGTGAAGAGTTGAACCGTAATTACGTAAACCTAATGCAGTTTTTCTAGCAATTTCTCAGTTTATTTACTTCATATAAGAAGTGATTTCCTTTATGAAAAGATTTATGCGGATTGCGTTATATGAAAACTGATGAAATGGTCAGCTTTTACTTAGGTTTCGGGCCAAATGAAAATCAAAAGAATCGAATGAATCGAAAGGAATCGAAAGGATGCTCTTCTAATAGGTCAGTGTACGTTCTTCAATTGATTATATGGTGCACTAAGTAAAGTCTTTTCTCCTACAGTTTCCTATTGCGCTGAATCTAGTGTTTTTGTTTTTACACCTGAGCACTGTGGTCGAAAATTCATTCACTGCGAGATTGCGGGACTATCACGCTTATCCTTATTTCCTTCTGAAGTATTTGCCAGTACTTGAAATTTAAGCTTTCGTTTGGACCCTCCAGAAGGTTTAGCATCTCTGTCGGCTCTTCTCTGTCTGATTTGGGGAAGTATTCGATGAATACGGCTCTTAAAATGGCGTCCCTTCAGGGTTTTATCATCCCACTAAGCTAACCGTATCGATTCTGCCAAGTCTTTGTAAAATGTAAGCAACACCAAAAAGGATTTAAGGTGGACCAGCTTTTTCTTATATCCATCTATTCAGACTTACTTTCTAAATCAATTTAAATTTGTGATTAGGCTTGTCAACCTATATAACGCAGTTTTTGAAACATCTTGTTGAAAAGCTGTTGGAAACGATTCGGATCGGACCTCTCTTTCAACCACATTTTTTCAAATGTCCGCAACACTCACAACAACGTTTTAGAGGCCTAATAAAGTCTATCTACTATTGATCCGTATTAAATTCTGAAGCGATTTAAGCATGTCCGCCCGCCTTTGTTGTTGCCTATATATATATAGGTCTATAGTAAACATTCTTCCGTTCACAAAAATGCAGTACATAAAAAAAATGGAACAAATCAGCCACGCCCAATATTGCAGATCGCTCACGTTTATATTCTACATCACATATGATGCAAGGATATATTAAGTTTTTTAAACCACCGACCCATGAGACAGACCCATCGCTTGTTAAACCGAGCGATTTAAGCTTGTTGTTCAACCTGCAGGCCGCAATTTTCGAGGTATTTTAATGAAATTTCCTACACTTATGTGTTTTGGCCCAAGGACAGAGCCTATTGAAAATGGTTTGGATCGGTTCACCTCCTCGACCACTCCTCACATAAATCCTTTTATGAATAACTGTAGGAGGGCATAGAGTATTTAGTGGTCGGCCGTGGCCTACTTTAGTAGTTTTACTTATTTTAGAGTTCTTTCGCATTGAGAGGAGTCGTTTAAAGCAGGGATGGGCCACTTTTTTGATCAATGGTCCTGTTTGAATTTCCATATTACGCCTGGGGCCAGAAGACATGGAGTAGATTAACAAACTTTCAAATTCTTTAGAGACTAGAAATGAATTACTTGAAATTTTAAGCAGCTCGACAGCGTCGTGGATCGAATCGGGCCCGAGGGCTGACGGTTGCCCATGCCAAAGATAAAAAACATAGGGATACTTTGGTGTTAAACACTCTTTCTGTGCCTATTCCGTCCACTCTTCAAGATCATAGCGATGAACTCTAAGCTTTTCTCAAGATAAAAACCGAGACACAAAGGCAATTTTATCTAACTTTTATATTTCATTTTCTTTGTGAAGAACGTTTCGTTGACATTCGCTGTCGATTCGAATGTTGCGAATGCTTGCTGCCGTCGTCATATCAATACCTGCGTCATGTCCGGCATTTTAGGCAAAGCATCCGGAAGAAGTCTTCTTGGTAGGCAAAATCAAATTACAGAACGCGTCTTGAGAGAGGAGTGATGATCACTATTTGTTTCGATCATAGTGCCCTATAACGATCGACTTCAACTCCCCATTCATCAAATTCATCAAATTTTCTTCGCGTTGATATTTTCTTTAAGAAAATATTTTGAACGGACATTGTTTTGAAAAGCTCTCCACATTCATCATCTATTTGATAAATCACTTTTGAAGAACGGACCAATGATATGTACCTTTACGTTCGAAGAGTATTGCGTACGTAACAGGTAATGAATTTTTGTTTTGCCTTTTTTTTTTTTTTTTTTTTTTTTTTTGTAATACCTTTATGTAGATGCATAATCACTTTTATTTTCATTTTTATTACAATTTCAATGAATTTCAATGAAAGTCATAAAAAAGATATTTGAAAAACAAAAACAAAAATAAAAAACGCAACCTGCATAATTAACTTATAATTGAATTTTTATTAGCTGTTGAATGTTTTCTATACATATTTCAATGAATTATGTGTTTTTATTTTCATTTTTATGATTGTTTTTCATGAGAGCCGTCATAACTTCATGAATGAATGAATAAGTTGGATAAAAACTTCGCTTAGGTATTTTTCAAAAAATATTATCTTAAAAAAAAAAAAAAAACGCAAAGTGGCATTTTTATGTTAACTTCTCTTTTGAGCGTTTGACTGGATATGCATACCATTTTTATGATCTGTAGTAAAACAGGCAGCAACGGCAGCAATTTGTATGAAAATTTAGGTGAAGGTGGAGTTTTCAGTTTAATAACCATGCATACATTTACATATATATTCAAGCATAAACGCTTGCATTGCTTTTGCCATTCTATGCCTCATAGTAATGCATATATATGTACATTTCACCTCTGTCCTCCACCGTTAGGTGGAGATCATTAGAAAACAAAAATAGTCAATATTGAAGACCGTAAATGTTTTAGCATGAGATATAAGTCAATACGTTATTGACTAATTGACGCATAATCGAATTTTAAGGGGAGTTTTTCCGCTCTTAAGTTAATTATATTACTTTGGGTAACTAACTGATTTGTTGTTAAATATTTTAATAGAAATGCTTTCTATTAAAAAGTTCGCCATTACTAATTATAGCGATAAGATTCTGTAGACGTCAGCCGTCATTATTAAGTCAAAGTCATTGCTGTCATTTGGTCCGTTATTAATGAACGATAATGATTGTTACCCCATTGGATCTGGTAGAAAGCGGTAGATTGTATGGGTTATGTTGCGTTACTTATATGTAGAGTGGGAATGAAGTGATCAAAATTGACGCATTGCAGGTTTGGCGAGCAATGCATTCCCCTTGACAAGGCCATGCATTTTTCGTGATTTAAAAGCAACTGTCAGGAATAGCTTTGCCAGTGATATTGATGTCGGTATGTCATAGGCTTACTGTCTATAACCTGGCAAACAGGTTTTTCTCTTTCGGAGCGGAAGGGGTCCAGTCGGAAGGGGGCCTTTTTTCTAAATTGAAAAGAAGCATTTCTTTCTCTATTTGGTTCTCTTGGTGGAGATCATCTAATGATGAATAAAAATCATGCGATTGCAAATTACTTTTTCCGAACAATGCCCAACTGCTGTCCGTGATTCTTCGTTTAAGCGATCAGATCAGCAATGACACACACTACAACTAGTAGTTGGTGTATGCTAAGAAGTTGAAAGGTTTTTTAAATCGTGTTAACGTAATTGTCAATTGCTCTTCGTAAGATGAATTGACAGTCGCTCCGCAATCTAAGCCCGTAGTTGATTATAGTAATAAGGCCATTGGAAAGCTGGTTTCAAATCCTCCTTTATTTGCTAATAAGAGAGCCCAGTTATCAGTTCAGGTATCATTTGTTAAATCTGGACGTGAGCGTATCCCTATTGGCCGTTAATGTCAAACTAGAGCACCAGAGTTGGATGAAGATATTGTTTTAAGTTTTCTAGGATACTTAGAGAAGAAGCGACTAATGATAATTTTGCAGATTTTTCTAATCGAACGAATTTGACGCTTTACTTAAAGAGCACCAAAGTGATTTTTTTGACCGATCGCTTGAGAAAATCGTTAAAATAAACGCCGGCGGTTGTTTGCTCGATTTTTTTCTATTTAGTTTCCAAGGGGTACCGCAAGCGCTAATTTTAATCCAATATACTCAGGTTCAACACCTCGTGCGAAAGGTCATATTTTGATTACCGTTGGCGCCTGGTCGGCTCCTCTCGATCGGCAAAGTCATAACATTTATAAATCGGATCTACATCTCCCAATAAGCAGTGGCACCACTTCTCTTCCCACTTCCTTTTCTCTGGCGACTACAGTGTTCACAAGAAAAAAAGAAGAAATTCTCCATTCAGGGGATATCTCTAAGACGTGTAGCGCAGTGATTGTCAAAGAGAAGTTAGGAAAGAGACAGGAGTAGCCGTAGGCTAGGGGATCGGTAAGTACTATGCTATCACCGAATGACCATTCATCATAGCTGCGACCAACTATGGACAAATCGCGATCATCCAGCATCGACTTGGTAGTCGTCTTTAACGCAAAAAGCATCCGCACTAGTAGCCGAGTAAGTAAGGGTCGCGACTACCAAGTCATTATCCACAGGGTCAAATCTTAGTGCGGTAGGTATGGTGGTGCGGTCGTGGCTGCTGGGAGTGCTCATGCAGTGAGGGCATAACATTCATTGATTTGACGAATACCCACTAAACTGCGGTCACGACCGCGTTATTTTTATCCCTCTCCTCACTTCAAAAAAAAAAAAATAAATAAATAAAATATGTTGATATTGCTTATGCTAGCGATAACATCCAGTCATAAAATCTGATAGCACATCCGGAAGTGGTAAAAATATTCAAAAGCCAGCGTGGGAAACTCGCAATAGAAAAGCAAAATAAGCCGACTGTTCCCTTCTATCTAACCTAAACTAGATTTCCATAATCCGGGAGAGCACCAGGACGCGATATTTGCGTAATAACCTTTATGGTAATCGTAAGTCTTGAGAACGTAAACGTAATTTGGAAAGTTTCCAAACTAGTTCGTACCACGTAGGTCAGTAATTTGGAAGCTTACTTACTCAGTGTTCGATATTCGTTCTAATTCCATTCTATGCAGCTCTTCGGCCTGATTACGGCACAAACTTTATTATTTTGAGTAAGTTATCTTCTTAAATATTGTCTTCAGTCCGATCAGCAATTTTGAAAAAAATTTATTTTTGATCGAATTGCGAATCCTATCAAAAATGAATTAGATCGGGACATATTTATGACGACGCCCTTAATGACGTCGTATATGTTGACCAAATCGCTGAGAAGTAGTGCATGGCATTTAATAGTCAGCCTTGCCCAATTGTAACGCCTTAATTCCATTTTATTTGAAACTTTTATTTTTGACATCTTTTCTAAAATTTAGTAAAAATTTTCATTTAATAATTTTTTTCTGGTTTAACTACAGTTCGCATATCGTAGGTATTGATTTTTTCCACTCATTTTCTAATAATTTCTTTTTTTTTTTTTATGCGTGCGTGCTGACTAATGAGAAACAATTAAAGACGAATGTTATGTCCACAAGAAAATGGACATTAAGTCCCCGTACAAACGTAAAAAAAGAAATGATTTTCTTTTTACACTTAACAGTAAAATTCACTTTGAAACCTTATACCATTCAACTGGAAGTTAACGAGCATTAACATGACAAAAAGCTATATGCATGAAGAGGTAATGCACAGCAAGTAAAATATTTGCAGTATTAGGTTCGTCAAGACTTCTTGGGGAACTTTCACGAAGAACGTTAATTGAAGTCAACAACAGGTTTTTGAAACGTTTCTATATAAATCTTGCATTATATAACCGACTTTACAATGAGTTATCCAAATAGGGAATTTATTGTGCGATTTGCATTGTAATTTTTAATAAGCATCGAAACCTCTGATCTGTTCGTATCAGTATATAAGAATCATTTAACTATCAATTATTGAGCATATGGATCGAATCAGATGATTGCATATATTTGTGGCTTGTTTTTTTTAACTTCAATTCAAAATTTTTGATACCTTTCGTCATTTTTTTCTCGTAAGACCATCACTGTCGAAATTGATTGGATTTCTGAGCGAAAAACTGGATCAAGAAATTTTCAAAGACTTCTTTTTAAAGCCAAGGTGACACCAAGTTCCAAATGGTGTGGCAAATGATACTCGAAGAGGGTCAGCTACGAGAAATAAGGTGAACATAATTAAAATTTCCCAAAGTGTATAAATTTTTGGCCAAGTGATAGAAGATTTTTGTGGCCTAACGTCGTCGTGATGCAATACAAAGGCTTTACTAACTCTAGACGCTTTACCTGAACTGCAAGCTTTAATTGCATTAGTTGTTGGTACTAAAGAGTAGAATCAATTGTCTTTTTCACTTTGGAAGAATTCATGAGACAGGATTCCCTTCCACTACCTTACCCAATGTCCATTCCTTTGCGCAAATTTCGTACATCTTGTACCATCTTGCCTCTCTTCATACATTGTCGTTTCATGTGACCCACTTTTCTGCATCCGATATCAATTTCGTTAAAAACGACTCGATTTACTTTCACTTCAGCAGAGATCGGACGATGGAAATTCGAGTTACCATAAGATTCACTTTGCGTTCATATGATATTCAAATATTGAGTTTCCTTTCGTATCAGACCCTACGTAAATAATTCAAAATTGCGTTGTACTTAAGGCTTTGTCCAATAGCTAAGTCATGAAGTAAAATGTGTCGTCTTTTCTTAATTTCCTGAAGAGTTTGGAACGAGTATATATATCCTTTCTCGTTTGTTGACCTTAAGGAAGCATCTTCGCCATAAATATTACGAATTTTTTCATAAGGCTCCAAGACATTATCCTTTTGATCGGAATGATATTTTCAAAAGTAATGATTTTTCCGATATTTTGGCCCATTTTCGAAAGGCAATTCTTCTTCTTTTAGTTGAACCATCAAGAATTTTTTTTTTATTATGCAGGGACTGCAGGGGCTTTTACAAACCTTATAGCGCAAATAGTTAGGTTAGTTAGGTTATCATTATTAAAATTACGCGACTCGGAAGCCAATTCACAAACTTTTCGGATCCTCTAATACCAGTGTTAGACATACATTTTTATATGAACTGCGAGGTCTTTAGAGGCAATTCTAGTAACTAAAAACGAAAGTTAGACGGCGCACTTATCTTCCCCTTCCCTCTTTTCTTTGATTAAGTTGATTTTCGCAATCGAGGGGCAGATTTTGTTAAGGGCAGATTTTGTTAAGGGCAGATTTAAGATTCACAACTTACTTCGCAAAGTATTGGTTCCGTAATATGTTTGAAAAGAGAAATTTCCCACTTCTGAGGTATATGCTAATAATTAACCTGATATTTGAACTTGGGACAGTGAACAAAATACTTTAGGCCTCGCCATGTTTTTCTCGATAAACTGTTAGTAATTTAAACGGGAGTTCAAGAAGCGTACAATTGTGATCAACAATTAAGACCAATGTTCAAGTTAAATTGCACGGATATATCGAATAATAGGAGTATTTTTTTTTAAGTATGGGTCGAACATATGGGCCAGTAGGCGTGATTAAATCGTTGCTGCAATTTGCGCTGACAACGTATGGATATATCTTCTTCGGGGACCTTTTTCTTCTGGAGGATTTTCATTATGTTGTTTGTATTCAGGATCATAGAATTAACGGCTTTTGCCAATGCTGCAATTTCCCTTCATGCGTATAGCTGCTGTTACACAATCTTCCTTTAGAGTAAATGTACATATATAGCAGTCATTTTTTCGAATTCGCTTTGTACTGACTTCTGATAATGCGATTTTTAAAATCTTTTGCTATTTAATATTTTTCCCTCCTTGGCTCGCAAGAGGAAATATTCAGCTTTTGAGTGAAGAGAACAACGTTATCTTGCGGGAGTCGCACGAGGAAACTTGAATACATTTCCTTGTTAGTCGCTTAATTAAGATATTTGGTATATCATTTTTTTTTTTTTTTTGATTACACGGCCGATCACTCAGGGATTGTCTAATATAGATGTATAAAAACTGCGAGGACTAGAAAGAACTGGAGAAAATGAGCGAGGTACGAAGTGGCCGTAACTTCATGGGTGTGTGAAATAGCAGTAAATATTATGCTTTAAAAGGCTAAACACTTACTACAGTTGTCCTTCTGTCCTTCGTCAATTGTGTGTTTAACTTATAAGCCGCAATTTGCAAGATATTTTGATGCGGCGAAATTCATTCCAGGCAATGAATACTACTCGGATCAACCCACCTTTTCGACTATTTCCCATATAAAGTCTTGTTTTGAAAAGTCGCTATACGAATAACTGTCGGATAGTGTACAGTATTTAATGGTAGACCGTGGCCCACCCATCAAGTGTTTTCACTTGTTTATAATAAAGTTGTAAAGATTCAGTTTCCCGATTAGAAATTGTTTACATTGAGCTTATGGTCGAGTCCTACTACTACTATCAGTTTATTTTCAGTGTAACTGGAAATTAAGTTTTAACCTTTTTTTTTCTTTTCTTTTGTGGGAGCAAAGTAATTCTTTTTGTTTGTAATGCCGACAGATTATGTTGGTTTTCACCGAGACACAGTGAGTGTGTGTGTGCGTTTTTTTTTTGTAAAACGTATAAGTTGTCCCTGGTAATGGGTAAACCATCTGGCTTTTGTTTACATTAATTTTCATTTGCCAGGTTGATCTTTGTAAGAAAAGAAGAGAAGAAGAAAAAAAAAAAAAAAGAAAAAAAAAAAGCTACAATACAAACGCAACGTAATTTAATACAACTTGAAACGAACGAACATGAAAAGATTTAAAAAGACGTGGATTTTGAAACGTATGAATATATTTCAAAACACCCCTTCAGTATCTGATATCTTTGAAAAAAATTTAAACCTAAAGTTTATTTTTTTTGTTTTTTTTTTTTTTTTACTTTTTCATCTATTAACTAATTAACAACTTGACCCACATAAACAAATCTCCATTAGTTTTGGAAAGAACATACACTGAATGTCAAATGATTGAAATGCACACAAGTGCCGCACACATGCATCCATATGCATCGTATGCATTTTTTTTTAATTTTTTTTAATTTTTTTTTTTATGAGACTTGCCGCCATATACTACTATGTACAAGTGGCCGTTGTTGGATTGTCCGTTAGCAGTGGTGCTGTTGTTGAATGACATACAAAATTGAGAAAAATTAAAAATTCACAACTCTTGTGAACTTATCTTGAGTACATCAAAATTCAAGAGCTGTTCGTATGTATATCTGCGTTATTTGCGCTCATGCATCTTTATAAGTATCAGATACGTGTCGAGTATAGTACTATTACTACAACTGCCGATGCTGCTGCTGCTGCTGCTGCTGCTCTGACCTTATTAGTCAAAATGCTGACACACAAAATGATAGGATTGCTATAAACATTTCAAAATTGCAATCTGGTTAAATGTCATTCATTCATTCATTCAATTGAATTGATTAGATTTTATTCCAATTTTCTATGTAAATGAAACAAGCAGTGTACATGCCTAAACACTATTGCTTTACATATCATCTATCGCTGACGCCAACACCACAATCAACCATGGCACTAGCACTACTACCACCATCACACAACATATTCTAAATCTATTTTAGTTAACAAATTGTGCAAAGTAAAAATCTTTTAATCTGATTTAAGTCATGTGCTTATATATATATATACATATATATATATATATACATATATATATGTGTGTGTGTATATACAAACGTACACATGTAGTACCTGGAAATTTACGTATATTTGTTTGCATAATTAAAATGTCAAAGAAAATTTCAGTTTCTTGCATTTTATTAAGAAATATCTACTGACAAATAGAGCGAAGGCATCAAATGTTCTTAATATGAAATAATTGCTCAGATTTAATTGCAATTTTGAACCTCTTTTATACATGTGTTTAATAAATGCAAGGTTCTACGGAGTCACATTGTAGGCACAATGGTATAAAAACGGCTCACACGCTTAAGATTTAATGATCCTAAGAACATATATTAATCGATTGGTTCGTGATAGTTTATCCAGTAAAATTTATTTTGCAGATACATTCATTGCTTGCATCTTCTTGATAGTTTATTTTAGCTCCGAAAAAGTCTCTTTGCCTTAATTTCCGTCTTCAATTATATCTATCGGTTCATTTGTTGCTTTACCTGGCCATCTCTTCATTTTTGTGTCTTGCATTCGTCTGTTTGTTCGCTCCCGAACGTCATCCATGCACTCATTTTTTCGTACATCGGTCGATTTGTTTTTTTTTTTTTTGAATCCGTTGGTTTGCCTGAGTTAAATGCATGCATTCTTTCGTTGCCGCTCTGTGGGCCTTTTTATTCGCTTAAGTAAGCTCAAAACTAGATCCATTTATTGGCACACCCTGCTCTATATCCGTGTATATGCCTGTGAATTCGTTTCATCCCCTTAATTTCCATTTTCGATTATTCGTCTATTTGTTCACTTCAAAACTTCATTCATCCATCCACTTATCTCTTCGTACATCGGCCTATTTGTTCACTTCAAAACTTCATTCATCCATCCACTTAT
>JMRQ01004575.1:0-138066 GCA_000688715.1 Glossina pallidipes | reverse complement strand
ATTAACATTTTCTTAACGTTTCCTTGAAATAAAAATATTAACTGATATGTTAATTATTCGATCAAGATTTTACACCAATTGAAGTGCAGCACAAATTTCAGATGACCCTAACAATCCTCCAAACAATCCCAAACCATAATCAATCAACTTTTTTTCCACCCTTTGACAAATTATTTGAACGCAAACAAAAAAGATCTCGCCTTCTTGTTTTTCTACCCGCTGAAGACGCGAAAGCTGTGGATTCGCCCGCTAGGTGTAGTCAGTCATTTCCGCAGAAACCAGTGTGACTTGGTATTCAAAATATTTTAATGTTGTCTTCGTTGTCCCTATGATCGACAAATCATCTGGGATGATAACCGTTTAGCTTTACCGAGCAAGATTTGTGGTCTGAAGGATAACTGTAGCTTCATTTGTAAATGTTGAAGCCTTTTCGTGTGGGATGTGATTAATTTAGACTTGACCTGCGGTATCTACTACTGCGCAGGCAGGGCTAAAGTCATCTCAATTAGAACTGTCTGTAAAAACAGGATGCCAGCCACTATTTTCCAAAAGTTAGTTTTCTTTGCGATTAGTTCTCTGTAGAGGAGATTTGGCGTACGTTCTTTTTTGTATGGTGAGAGTGAAATATCGCAAGAGCTGACGTTTAAAGCCCCCGGTAGCTTAATCCCACATTTTCAGGGGATGTCTACGGGAATACTAACTTCTTTTACAACATCTAAATAGAAGTTAATTGCTTATCATTATCTCTTGACTCTTTTGGCAACAGCAGCGTTTTTAACATTTCCACCGAAGGCAGGTTTGCCAGAAATGAGCAGTTTTGGAATGATTTTGGCTTTTAACTCGCACAGTCTATTTTCGAATGTTGGCAGACCGGTCTCGATAATGATGTTGTTGATGGGTGTTGCTTGGCAAGCTTAAGCTAGCCAGCAAGCTGGACACTTAATGATTAGCTGATTTCAAAATGTTTATGTTCGACTTGCTTTTGTTGTCATATATGGTTAGATCAGAGTTAATTTAGCTTAAAACGAGCATTTCACTAAGATAAGTCACAGTGAACAAAGCTTTTCCAACCAATGTAGCATAAGAAGTTTATCCCGGTTTGAATGAAAATCTTTAACTAAAGGCAGTGCAGTTTCCAATAATATTTATTTGAAAACGTAAGCCCCGAAAACTTGATTGTCTGAAATTCAGAAGTCCAACGTTTGACAAAAAACAACGTAATGTTTTGTAAAAGAACGAGAAAAGTTGGAGATATGCTGTTTGCCGCCTTGAACAACCATATTTCAAGGTAAAATGCGAAATTTGTATTGCCATTGTGTGTTATTTTCCTCTCACTAGTGTGCAAGTTTGGGATCATAAAAAGGCTCTGCCAAGTCCAAATATTTTTTCATTATTTTCATTTTCTCATTGATTTTTTGCTGAAATGTGAAATGATAGAAAGAATAACAACAAGTACAGCCGAATCGACAGTCAAATTCATTATCAATCCAAAAGATTTATTCCAAAATTGTTATTTCTTTGCAGGGGCATTGAAAGCTTTCAAATCGCTCTCAGTCTCATATCTTTTCAACGGCTGTCTCAATGAAGCTACGCTAACTTGTTTTTGTTTAGAAACACTTTCAAATGAATCTATATATATGTATATATATATATCTTCTAAAGACGTATGTCGGTGCTTTGGAGGAGTTGGAAATCAATAGGTAAGACATTAGACTGTACCATCGAAGCAGTCTTTTTAAAGCTCTTGGGGCAAACCATGAAATTTCAAGGAAAAACCATGTTCCTGGAAACCATCCTACACACACCTTACAACCACCCATAACCCATGAGTATATGTATACATTATAACTTACACAAACTGCCATATTCTAGAGGGTACAAAAAATCTTTTAAGCCGAAAAAAAAATTTTTTTTTTCTGAAATATTTAATGCAATACTTGTTGTATAACACGAGTTATGAAACCTAAGTCGTTTGAATGGAAGTACATAACCAAAATATAACCAACTATTCTTCCCCTGTTTTTTTTTTTGGACAGCCTTATAAACCAGCATGTCTCACCCGACTATATATCATATTCTAATCAAAAGTCTATATAGATATAGATTTGTAGATATTTTTGAACAATATTACCAGAATGACAATTGTATCAAGTCATTTATTGTTATTTCGTTCCAAAAAAAAAAATCTACGAATGTGGCCATAATAGAAAATATTCTTTGGAAGCTATAAGAAAAACCTTTTATTACGCCTACAGAGTTAGTTAGGTAACTAACAATTATCTAACAATAACTACAAAAAAACTGACAGTAGAATTAGCCAATCGATATTATATCTCGAGACAGAGAGTAAAAAAACTGAATATTTTTTACACTGAACGGTTGATAAAAAGTTGAATGTTTTGTGAAAACTGTTTCCAACACCTGCTCAATTGTCTCGACAAAAAGCGTGGTAAAAAATCTTAAAAAAAGAAAATTCTACGAAAAGAATATGAACAAACTTTTTTCACATCATTTACTAACCGATACATGGGCGTGATCGATTATATCCGTTTTGGTCCGGTACTCTTATAGCGTGTAGAAAATGTGCGTAGAAATTTTTCGCATAACTTTTAGCGAAGTTTATGAGTAATGAGTTATGGGTACGCGTGCCCTTTAAACGATTTGTCTAATTTTCGGTGTTTCCCTTCGGGAGACAGAGGCACGGACTGAGGGTCAGACATGCTTGCCGCGATTCAAAATTTGTTACTTATCATGAACGTATATATACGCTATATAATCTGAGAAGTTTTCCTTTAGGAATTTGCAAGTGTTTCAGCACAGTCTCGCAGTGGTGAGCAGATATGAAAATATTTCTATGTGAACTTAATTTTCTTTCTACACGAAATTTGATTTAACACGAGTTAAAAAGGAAAAAACTCTTTTTTACACGAATTGTTTTTTTTTAGCACGATTTTCAATATTCTATTAATTTTTTTTATGAAAGTGTTTTGGGAATTTTTCTGATTAATTTTCTTGATGAATGTCTTGTTTTTTCTGATGTTTCTATTAATTTTTTCATTCTTGCTCCTCGCGAGAATCCATTGTAAATTTGCGTTATATTTTTCATAATTCGCTTAAATCAAATCGATTATATGCGTATATGAATGGAGTTCCCCGATTTACAGATAGAGTAAGGACGTGATGTCCCTTGTACGCAATTTAGTTTGGTGTTGCAAAGTATAATTTATTTTTGATAATATTTTTAATGAATTAATATACGTAAGCAAGAAATAATTCTTAAGTGAACTCTAACAAGAATTTCTTATTATTGTTTATTGTTGCTTTTTTAGGTCTGGATCCAATCTACCATTTTCCCATGTAGCCGATATCTTTGTTTACTCGAATGGTTTTTAAATCGAATTTTTTGAGAAGATAACTATCGTGTAAAAAGGGAATTTGTTGTATTTGCTTTATTTATACGTTCCTCATACGCCATGTCCTTAATATACTGAAGGTTACGCGATTGCAAAGCCGACGATAATTTAAAACTCAGACCGACAATAATTAAAATCAAATATTAAGTGAATGCTTGATGGAAACTCGCCTAAGCGGACTTTCACCTTTTCATTCAATTTCAGTATAGTTTATAATGTTAAGGATTTGTGATAATATAAAAAATTGAGTTTACGCTACTTTTAAAAGGCTTGGCTGTTGAGCCTGTAGTTTGTCGAAAAGTTTGCTTTGGTAGGCAAGAAAATTTGCTCGATAACAACTCACGTAATTGATGCATTTATTATGAAAACATGGCGGCGGCCTATTTATTAATGCACGTTTTAAAGGATTCACCGTTTGGTTTGAGGAAAAAAGTTCTCTGCAATAAATATTTAGCGGCCAAACTGACACCACCCCAAAAATAATTGTTAAACACAAATGCAATTACAATAACTTTGATAATATCGTTGATAAATTACAACTCGTTGACAATAATTTGTGCGACAATAACAGCCCACATGGTAAGTTCTCACATATGCGAAATATGCATTCTTATAAGCACCTATCGGATGTGAAGAGAAGTTAGGTTCAAATCACAAGACCATTCACTTAAACTAAACTAATTAGTCAGGGAATAGTCTATTTTACGAAAGATTAAAATTTGTTTCATAGACAGACAGACAGACAGACATGGTAATAAAGCGCCCTACGTTCAGTAAAACAAAGACATTTTATGGGTATTAATCAATACACACACAGTCAATGCAAGAAAAATTTAACGGCATTCGATTAGGTGAGCACCAAATCATCCATCATTTCCTCGAAGTTACTCACAAAAGACGTAATTCATTTCTACCAATGTATTTCTTTGTTCATGTATTTAGAAGCAAAACTACAGCACAGCACTTCACACACTAAAAAAGAGCACCATTAGCTTTTTCAAAAGTCTTGTCAGCGTATATCTAACATACGTCCATTCAAAATTCAACTATAACTCTATAATTGCAAATAAATCTTGTGGAACACGTAGGATTTTTTAAATGCCTTTGTATATCTTTAAGGGACAATGAGCTCGGTTCCTTTGAAGCATACGAATGAAACAGGTCCTAAGTGGTTGACAATAGAATGTCATATAGAAACTGTGGTGGATATTTGAGAGTGGAAGTACTCTGCTGACATGAATAATGATATGATTGCGTTGTAAAGGTACCCCTTGAAAAGTAGGCGATATCTTCATTTTCGCTAACGCGTGAATGTTTACGATAAATACTACAATGTTACGCAAACAGACAGACGGACAGACGAACAGGCAGACATGTTTAGGCGCATTCAAGGGTTGTAACTGGCAAAGAATTTGTCTACTTTGTGGGGTTTTTGAAGATTGATTTTGTGTATTATAAAGATATTGAAAAAATAATTAAATTTTGATACACTATAGCAGTAGGCGGGTGTGGTCAATTTTTTCCATTTTTGTGCATTAATGCTATAGCGTCGCCCATAGAATACGCGTTTAAATTTTTGTACATTTGTTTGCTGTAGTTTATGAGTAATGAGCAAAAAACCAATTTTTCATTATCTTTGAAATATAGAGGTGTTCTCAGTTTGCGTGGTGCCGTGGGCGTGTCTTTCGGCCGATTTGACCCATTTTCAACACCAGCCTGCCTGCAAGAACTTCCAATGTCTCTGCCAAATTTGAAGTCGGTAGCTTCAATTTTGTGGGCAAGGGAATGTTTATAACATACATTAGACAAACGGACAGACGGTCAGACGGAGAGACGGACATGCTTAAATCGATTTAGAATTTGATGCTGATAAAGAATATATATATACTTTGTGGAGTTTCTCATGCTTCCTTCTGGGCGTTGCAAAGGTTTTGACAAATGAATATACCCCTCATCCTTCGGTGATGGGTATAAACGCACAAAATAATATTAATGCTTAAGCTTATTATTACAGTGTTAAAAATTTGTTAGAAATGTCTAAAATCTCTTATGATTCACTACTAACGAACATGTTCGTTTCCTAAGGTAACATTCCGAATTGGGTTATTGATGAGGATTTGTAAAGTTAACTTTAAATTTTTAATATTAAAGATTGGCAGTTGAGCTCAATGTATGAACAGTCTATGTTGCTTCTTAAATTATTATAGGCAGGACATATAATTGTTTAAGATAAAACTGAAATAACCAAATATGGATTAGGATATCATTTAAGATTCAACTAAGTTGAGTTGTCCATCCGACAGTCCATTTGTCATTTGCTGTTGAAACTTGGGCTCAGTTTGACATATCAAGTGGAGAAATTAACACAATTCATGTATTCAACTGAAAGTTATACATCCACAAGATTTCCTCTAGGGTATATATAACCTTCTCATCTATAACTGAAATTCGTACATAAATTAAGGGAGTGCGTTGGTCTAGCTTTTAATTTAACTGGTTGTACCAGTAAGTGTCACCTTACAAAATATTTTTTTTCCCTTTCTAATATGACCAATCAATCAATGTGACGGTCAGAAAGAAGTGGGGAAAGAGAAATGAAGAAAAAGGGAGATGGTGGACGTAAGCCAGTGGATAAGTACGCAATCGATAAGCGTTATGTCTTGACAAACTCACTTAAGCTCCGGCCAAAATAAACTCTACCGCACTGAAATTTGAACCCGCGAACACTGATTTAATAATCGACATTCTTACCTACTTCTGTAAGTGTCACCTACAGTGTCACCTATACAGTCGCGTAACGCGGTGACGGTCACAAAGAAGTGGGGAAAGAGAAATGAAGAAAAAGGGAGATGGTGGACGTAAGCCAGATGAATAAGTACGCAATCGATAAGCGTTATGTTTTTACAAACTCACTTAAGCTCCGGAGAAAATAAACTCTACCACACTGAAATTTGAACCCGCGAACACTGATTTGGTAATCGACATTCTTACCTACTTCTGCTGCTCATGCGGATGAAAAATTGAAAAATTGAAAATTAACCGATTTCCAAACAATGCCTTTGTAATTTCGCGTAAGTTCTAAATGCATTAGTCTCCAACTATTATTATATACAGAAAACATGTTCAAAATGCCGCCCTTCTCCATTATTCCATCTTAAAAATCCAACCAATCATTTTGGTTACTTAAAAATTCCATTACATGTGATTTTTCCATAATTATTCACTATTGTCCTATAACGCGCGACTGGTGGGTGTACATAATGAATAAATATAATTGCATCAATTGTCTACGTTGGACTCATAACTTTAACCAGTTATAACAAAACCTCATATGTTTTGTCATATATTCGCGTATATGCATATAATACTTAGCTGGCGTAATTATCGTCAACATTGCGTGATTGGTTGAATCAGAACCTGGTGATTGGTGCTGTTTTAGTAAAAAAAAAAAATAGAAAGAAAGAAATTAATAATAATAATAATAACACAAAGTGAACTTGTTTTACAGCGAAGTGAACTTGTTTTACAACGAATTTCGGAAGCCCATCACTAAAAGAAAAAGTAAAACAAAAAAGATTAATTTTTTTTATAATTGTTCCGAAAATTATTAATTAGCTTTCTTACTTACATTTGTGTTTAGGACAGGAAAGAAAATGCAAAAAATTTGAATAACGTTTTCCCTATCGAACCCTTTTAGTCTTAAACAAGCTCTAGAGATATGAAAAGAGAAACCAGAAATGTTGTCCAAGCATAAAACTTTTATTTTTCCATATGAACTATTGGGGCCATGAGATTCTCAAAGTGAGATAAGACCGAGAGGAGTGGCACTGATTAGAGATTTATAAATTTTGATCAATCAAGTGATAAGTTTTTAGTGTGACAAAGGCAATGACGATATGAATATTCTATCGAACTGAAAATAAAAATATATATAAGCATATATACACATACATGTAAGGACACTTAACTACGCAAAACTGTATAAGTAAAACTATCGAATAGACAGACAGTAATGAATAATAAAAATGGAAAAAAAGAAGTAAATTTAAAACAATATAAACTACATAGATAGAAATGTTCTTAAAACAATTGCTTCAGTAGCGGTTGGTCTCTGAAAGGATTTCATTTCAGTAACGGTAAAAAAAGGGAGAGAATTTGTGTAAAAGACAAAGTTGCTAAGATAATGTGCAGTAGCAGTTTATTTCAACAAACAGATTTTAATAATTTCATGGAATCATTTTCATCATATCGCAATCTACAATTTCGCCGCACAGAAAATCGTTTTAAGCTCAGCAATTCAGGTAACTTAGAATGTAAAATAGTTGCGCAATTGATTGCTTTTTAATTTCTATAAATTTTCTTCATTTCCTTCATATAGGTTCTACCCATTATTCGAACGATCTTAAAGAACTCAACAATAAACTTCTAATGCAGGTAGATAACGCTATCAGTCCAGATATGTTGAAGAGAACAACCGTCTCACCTATTTTAGATGTTATCGATAATTCTAGCTTTCCATCATCGTACGATCATAATGTAGAAAATTCCAATCATAAAAACAATGAGAAACTATCCAATCAATTCAGTGAAAACGAGCTGCTTAACAAACCCACAGATGGTTTAATTCTATCATCTTTACCGCCGCATACACATTTGATAGCGCGTCACAAAACGTCATTAACTGCTTTTGAATATTTAAATAGTTCGTCGTCACAGAATTTTAACGCCCTCGATTTGCCCATAATGGAATTGAACGATATGGGAGGAATATTTTCGCCATTTCTACAACGGCGACCACGTGGCGAAAAACGCTCTATACCCGACGAACAAAAAGATGAAAAATATTACGAACGTCGTAAGAGAAATAATGAAGCGGCTAAGAAATCGAGAGATGCTAGGAAAATACGAGATGATCGTATTGCCTTGAGAGCAGCATTCTTAGAGCAGGAAAATTCAATATTGCGTACACAGATTCTAGCTTTAAGAGATGAATTGCAAACTTTGAGACAGATTATTAGCCTAGAAATAGAACAGAAAATTATTAATGGCCATAAGGATCAGGAAAGTAGATATTGTTTTAATTTTTAGACTGAAACCGTTGAGGTAAATACAAAAAAAAAAAGAAAAATAACAGCCTAAATAATTAATAAATTAGTCAATGAAAACATTGAAAAACTAAAAATTGGAAACAGAAGTTATGTTATAACTGGCCATTAAGGTAAGCCTTTAAGAAAAAAAAAAAAAAGCACCAATCAATGCCTCTTGGAGCCAAAGAAAATTGTTTCAAAACACCAGTCAATCGACACAGACCGTCAATAAATTTTTACTTCAGCGATTATCCGATTAATCTGATGTTAAAATTTCATAGACAGCTGCCCATGCTTGCACACTAAATGGAAAATTCTTAAAGCGTAAAAAAATCTAAGTTTAAAAAGAAATAGAATTGCATCTCTGCCGACTAGCCAGTGCATGACAATATTTTAAAAAGCAACATTTTCTTCACTAAACCGAGTCATTTCACATAAATTCGCACATCTTCTCATATTAATTTTATCTTACATCTTACTTGTGGTAGAGAACATATGAAGTCTGCTCGTAAGAACGATTCACGAACGTTTTTGGAATCATTTTTTGAACGAATCATTTTTAGAACGATTCACGGACGTTTTTGGAATCATTCTTTGGATCTTGTTTGTCTGTCCACCCATCTAATGTGTGTCCATATTTGTTGTTCTTTCTTACGACCAATGTCCCGTACAAGGTATTGATCGGATATTGTGAGTAGGAAAAAAATAGGGACTTGTCGCATTCGGCGAGGGGTACCCGAGCTGTAAGCATTATGCTTTTACCGACCAAGCATGCGCTATAGTTACGACCGCACCACCAATTTACCGCACATGAAATTGAATCTTGCTATGACGCCTTTATACTCTCTCTTTCTAACTACTTGCCTATGCGGCAGTTCATGTATATTTTTGTATTCAAGCTATAGAGTGCAATTTTCGGCACATCTTGACCAAAATTGGCACCTTGTCGTATATTCACCCAAGAACGAAACACTTCCGCGCTCAACGTTTTAGTTTAAAAAAATTCGATTTGTGAAAGAAATTGCAATTTTCAAAGCTACCCGATAAACAGCGCTAAGTAGTGGGATTTAGGCTTTCTAAAGTGATGTGAAAAATTTGGATTAAATGAGCAAATTTTTTGACTATTGAAAGCGTTATGCGATGATAACTAAAAACAAGTAGAAAAATTATATTCGCTTGGGATTGAAAATTTTATATCCCCTACTGTTATCCTAAAAAGGGTAAAAAAAAAAAACGGAAAAGAATTGCATTTTCATACTCTATAATGTTGGATGGGCGCGACTGATTTTTTCTATTTTCAGAATAAAAGTGAAAATCTATACGGTCTGCGTGTTATGCACAATGGGTAAGAAGGAAGAAAAACACGGAAAGCAAAGGTGTCCGCATTTTTTTTTTGTACGGAGTGGTAGGCGTTGTAGGCGTGTCATTTCACCAGTTTGGTCCTTTTCAAATTCTTTCGCAAATTTGTAGACGATATTTTCATTTTTGCGAACGAGAGAATGTTTAGCACAGATGCTACACAGTTGGGCAAACATAGAGATGGAAAGCCTAACAGACAGACGTGGTTAGGCGAATTCCGAAGCTGACGCTGGTAAAGAATATATATACTTTTTCGGGTTTTTGAAGCATGCTTTTGGGCGTTGTAAGTGCATTGAGAAAAAGTTAAATTTTGATACACTATAATAGTAGGTAGGCATGGTCAATTTTTCCCATTTTTGTACATGTGCTAGTATATACGCTCAAATTTTTCTAGATTTACCTGCTGAAAAGTCAATTTTTGAAAAACGGATATATTCTCAGCTTACGTAGTAATGTAGGCGGGTCCCATTTTTAGCTCCAATGTTTTTGGCAAATTCGAGGTCGATGGCTTCATTTTTGGGATCTCCTGGTCTATAACAGACATTACGTAACTGGACAGACGAACATGGTCGGAATTTGATAAATACCTACTTTGAGGGGCCCCTGAACGTTCGTTCTGGACGTTGCAAACGCTTTGACAAAATGAATATACCCCTCATCCTTCGGTCAGGAGTATAATAAGTTTCAGATGTCTATTTGGAAGTTCCAGATGAACGCTGCCATTGATGCAATCTGCCACGATGATCGAAAAATATATATTCGCGTATTACGAACGAAATAGTAACACATCTGATATAACAAAGTTAAGTTTCGCCCTTGACCACTTTTTTATCGTCGGCCCAGCTTTTGCAAAACTAACAATGACAAAAACGAAAATTATATTCGGTTATGTCTGAATCTTTATCTTAAAAAAAGGCTAGAAAACGGAAGTACTAAATTTCCATACTCTATAATATTGAACGGGCGAGACAAATTATTTGTGCAGGTACTCATAGAATATTTACGTGGTAATGTTCATCGTGTGTCTGTTTTAGTTTATAAGTAACGACCAAAACTTAGGAATCAACGGAGTCGACAGTTTATATTACACGACCCTTTAACCACTATGGTCCAATACGAGACGCGGATAAACAGACAGACAAGTTTAAATCGACTCCGAACACACATACGAGACGCGGATAAACAGACAGACAAGTTTAAATCGACTCCGAACACGATGCTAATCAAGAATATACTTAGGTACATGATTACGACCTTTCGTATAAAAAATACACATTTATTGCATGAAACTGATGAAAAATATTTGGCTTAATGGGTTGCCGACATTTTTTACAACTGCCTGACAATTTGTGGATACCACGCCTTTAAAAACCTTCCTCTTCGTTTGCTTACCTATTCGTACAAGCCAAAGCGTTGCTTAATAAGTACACGGCCTCCTCAAATCTGGTAACCTGCAAAGACAAAACATCCTAATGTCGCGAACCGGTTTTACAATGTGAATGGATTGACATGTAATAAGTACATTACATTTAGGCATTAATAACAAAAACTTTCTCAAAGAATTGCAGAGTTCATCGTAAATTAACCAATGCATCGACT
Source organism: Glossina pallidipes (assembly GCA_000688715.1). Taxonomy (NCBI): domain Eukaryota; kingdom Metazoa; phylum Arthropoda; class Insecta; order Diptera; family Glossinidae; genus Glossina; species Glossina pallidipes. The sequence continues at coordinate 126,608 of JMRQ01004575.1, read as the reverse complement.
TCCACTATTGGATTTTTGACTGGAATATACGATTGAAATACTTAATAGAAAATAAAAACATACCATGGAAAGAAGGCTTCACTATATGGAATGCTGGCAGGCAGGGTAGACGTTTTTCCCGCGAATTGTTTGTTTGGTATGAAATCATTTACTCAAGCCTACATGGTTTATTTTCATACCTATAATACCATTTTAGTTCTTACCTTAAAAAAATCGTGAAAGAGCAGAAAAAATTTATCGTGTTTGCCCATCACCGCGTGATGCTGGATGCCATTTCTGATAGTTGTAATGCGTTACACGTAACGTACATACGTGTAGACGGGCGTACCTCTCAACAAGACCGAGGACTGTCTTGACTGTCAAGTGGCCGTATTGTTTATTCTGGCATAACGCTAACAGCTGGAATCCTACAGTGGGTACAGCGATAAATTTTGCGATTCAATTTTAATCTTGCGATCAATTTTGTCATAGATTTTGGCCCAAGCGGAGAGTCGAGCTCATCGTATAGGTGAACCAATGCTTCTAGCCAAGGAAAAGTTAAGGCAGTCACAGAGAATGTGCTTTGTAGTGAGAGTTTGTCCGCGATTGAATATAGGGGAGGAAGACTTCTTTAAGATAATAATAAAAGTTCCTATAATTTCTTAGGAAAAGTTTGAATTGTGAACTTGAACTTTAAATTCTAATACATATCTTTTTTTTTTTATTTTATATTTTATTTTTTTTTATTTTTATACGTTGACATACGAATCTACCTCTAAAGGATACATAATATTTTAAAATGAATTGCAAATCAAACCTAGTTTTGAATTGTATGAGTTAAAACGATTTCTCAAAAAACAACTTAAGTATTCCTTTTATTTCAATAAAATTCAATTTCAAAGTGCATAATATATGTCGGTTTATATTTCCTCACTTATTCGCCTTAATTGGGAAGCCTCTTGCGAAATGTCGACACCGTCATCAAAATTAGATCTTGGCCTTGATTCGTTCATTTTGTTCGGACCTACGGAAATAAATGCGAATTCCGTCTATGCATTCAATTACTTCAATAAATGTTAGGCGTATTTCAATCATAGTTGATTGTACAACAACATTTTTCAAGAACAAGAAAAGGCCAACAAGAAGTTACTTGCCACCACGAAATACCAAATTTCCTATAGAACCGCTCCTTTACGTCATCATTAATACCCTACCGAATCCATTCCGCACAAGGTTTTTTCTCCATTTCTTGTATCATTTCCGATATAATAAGAGAAATGGTCCTCTGCGCATCGCTGGAGTAACAATCGTTCGCTGCACGTTCTGCTTATGCCATTTTCTAAAATGTATTCAAGCGCCCTCTTTTACGCACGAAACTTTTGAAAAGACGTACATATAACAATATGTAAATTTCAATTTACATTGTTAACATATATAAACAATCATTTGCTTACACATTTTCGGATAACGTAAGAGGACTTGAAGCGTCCCGCAGATCCCTTCTACGTTTTGCAAGAGTTCTTTTCCAACGATGTCGATATTCCTTCACTGCTAAATAACATAATATGAGCAAAGGAACCATTCCGCCTGATGCACATGTATTTCTCAACAAATCTGCGATTGGATCGTGTCGCTCTAATGACACTAAGGATGTCAGGACAAGTTCGCGTTCTTCCTGGCAGATCTAAGGCATATGTCATAGCTGATATGACAGAGACAGAAACGTCAACTCTATCCGGCAACTAGGATTCGCTAATAGTTTCATAAAGTGAAGCTGGCAGTTGTTTCACGACGTAAAAAGAGATATTAATACCATCAAAAGAACTATCCGTAAACAAGATCGTCTATGAGCCAGGGTGAGTGTTATACAAAACGGTGAAGAGTGGGGATCATTGCGGGACTCCATTGTCTAGGACAAATAACCTGGAATTGAATTCATCAATTTTTAACACGTATTTTGCGGTTAGTGGGAAAAGAATGGATTAAGGTAATAATTTTACGATTGATGCTCCATCCATTAAGCTTTGCCTTTTTAACTTTCTCCACGCCTTGAACTCGAGAGCTGAACGACGTTCATCTTAAAAACGTAAGGTTTTCTGTCTTTTATTTATAACCAACAATTGCAAAAAAAAAAGTAAATAAACTGAGAAACAGTTATAAAATACAAAAATATATTTAAACAACAGTTGCAAAATAAAACAAAAATTTTACCCGACAATCGTAATCGCGGCTGAGATTTTTGTTACGGCGCCAACTAACAAAAAAAGTCAACACAATATCAACTTATAATCAAAATTGCATGCACTTTATTACTCCCAACTCATCGGTTTTTCAGATAATTCCATGCCGCACAACTTGTGTAAGTATTCGCGCAGGTTCGGAAAGCAGTTCAACTCATTGCTTGCCATTTTCAATTTGTTTTTTTTTTTTGCATTTTTTGTTAAAAGTGCTTAGTATTTCACTTCATTAAAGGTTTTACATAATTTTGTTTTTATTTAGGATTATGTTATTCATTGTATCATTGTCAAATGTGCGCCTTATTTTCTCATTATATTTTCAAAATAAATTTCGAATGGTTAAAGTTATAGGTAACTCTCAACTAAATGGTTCTCAAAGTGCGCCCTTCAAATGAGAGCTAATTAGTTCGAAGATACATAATCTTGATATAAACTTTATGAAGTCAGTTGTGTTTTGGCTTCTTTAGACTTTTGGCATTTAATGAAGTTCATTTTGAATTGCAATAATTTATATTACATTATTAATTATATGATTTTGATATTAAAACTAAACTATAAGTGTTTCACTAGCTTTGCAATCCTTTCAGTCCTTTTAGAGTCAAGAGTTTAATCTCAATATCGTACTCATTAAAAGCTATCAAATCAACTCGCCTAAATACGCGCTCTTTGCTTATGTCGTATCTAGATTAGCTTCTAATGTCGACATATTCATGGGATTTGATTCAACTAAATTTTTTCACTCGTATCGGTGATCTAACTTTTGCATGTTTGCCATTGCGTGAGAGTTCACCTCTAACAAGAATTTACGCCAGTTATGGGTGTGCCTTTGTGCCAAATGTGTACATGCCTTTTTTTCTTCTTTTGTCTCTGTTTATTTATACATGAATTTTGTTCTTTTTATTTTCTTATTTTTCCTTATTTTTCTTTAAATACTTTTTAATCGTTATTGATAACACTTAGACATAAGACTTATTTCTAAGAGCCATTTAAGTTCGGCTGTTAATTTATGTTACCTGAATTTCATGTGTAAATAAAATGAATAAATAAGGGAACATCTTTTTTACAATTAATTTAAATAAATGATCAATAAATGCTTCAATTAGATTTTTTGCATCAGTGGAGTAGCTAAAGTTTAACAAAAAATTTTTTCCTTTAGTGACGAAATGTACGTAAGAATTTGCAGTTTTTTTTATATAATGCAATTATCACGAGCTTAATATCCCATTCCGTTGCTGTTTGCGAGGTTTGCAACTTTTAAATAGCCTGCCGATTTATTATTTTTGTCTCAGTATTTCATTCCACCCCGTTTCACTTTTTGATGCAGATTTGCATAAAAGGTAGTAAGATTAAGAGTTACCTCTTGTTTCTCTTAATCCTTTTTTCATATATGACTTGCTAACAAAGTTATTATTTTAATAATTTAAGAACCCTAGTTGTTTTCAACTTGTGCGAATACATTAAAGTAAGAAAAGTAAAACATTGAGTTAGCCGGCTATCTCCTCAAAGTTATACATTTTGCTATTTAATATACTGATATCTCCACAATTAAAGTTTGTATCATACAATTTCTTATATTAAACATTGAAAAACTATTAACAATATATTTTTGGTAATTTTTTTGCCATTTTGTAGCAATGCAGGAGAAAATTTCTATTGTTATAACACATTTCGTGAATCCACATTTGTTTTGGTATTATAAAATTGGCGATCACCCCGAGTTATGCAAAATCGAACAACAGTTGCAATCTTGCAAGGATATAAGGGCGAAAGACCTTAATCCAAAATCTGGTGAAAAAGTGGCAACAAACTTCGCTCCATGGAATAAACTTGTACGTGCCGAAATATTATGTGAGACAAAATGGCAAAATGAATTTATTGTGTGGGCTTTAGATTATGGCATTGCTTTCCAAACCAAAAAAGAGCATATACGCCGCCTTCCATTGGGTATGGCGGATAAAGTTAGTCGAATTCGTCGTGGTGGTGTAGCTAATATTTTGCCCGCCGAAATTGAATATGATTGCATGGAAGGTAATTTAGTTATGATGGCAAAAGATAATTGGTCACAAAAGGCTTGCGATGTTTTGGAAAAATTACTAATGGACGCCTCCTCAATAACTTTCGTCGAAGAATTTCAGTCGATACCCAATCATAATTGGGGCAGTTTGGTTGTGGAAAATCAACAGGGTAAAGTTTTCAATGCCCGCCAACCTTTGATATCAGCCAAACTAGCTTTGGAAGAGGCACTAAACTTTAAAGATAGCATTCTTAATTTAAAGACAACTCAAATTCCTCGACATCTCTCAACTAGTGGCAACTTAATATTGAAAGCTAATGCCTTCAAAAAAGATGGACCTGGTCTTTGTCTTGTCGAAAATGCGGTGACTCCAGTTGATGAGTATACAAGAAGTAAGGTTGAGGATTGGTATGCGCGCAATGAACGCCAGACAAGTTTGTCAGATGCGGAATCGACAGTAGAATCACGTCTTTCTGTAGAAATAGTGGACGATGTGACTTTTGATGATTCAGTATCTGCAAGACACGAAAACACTTGCAAACCTTCGGATGGAGTTAAAAAAATGAAAAGTGTCAATTACCTTGGCAGGGAAGACAATTTGATTAAAAACAACGGCGTGCTTAAGTGTGTTGAGAATGGTCTTTTCAAAGTAAAAACAAAGACTTTAGCCAATTCGCCTAAATCAACAGGAAACGCCTTGATTGAAAGTTTTATAAATGAAGATGAAGAATATTCTGGTGCAACGTCTCCCAACTTGCAATCCCCAAGAAATGCAGACAAAGAAAGTGTAATAGAGGTAATATGAGTGCTCATGGAAGAGATTCTAAGATATATTTATTTACCGATAATTTCATCATAAATTTTAGCATTTCATTAACACACAAAGGGAGGATATTTCAAATACATCTAAGATGGACATAACCAGGGATGATGAAGAATCGGATAGCTACTTCAAATTGAAATGCTTTAAAGAAATTAGCCAAAAGGATTCTGAAAAGGTAATTATATGTGAAGGTTGTTATCACAGTTTTAATATCTTCTGAAATTTTCATTTCAGAATATACCAGATCCCTACGACGGATTTACTATAGTGCCGGGAGGCTTCGATCTTTCTCGTTTAAATAAGTATCGTAATGAAAAAAATCATTGGCATTGTAAAAAAACAACACTTTCCAACAAATTAGACAAAGTCACTTTTGAAAACAAGCGAACTCCATCATCTTCATCAAAAAAGTCTCTTAACAACAAGTCTCCAAAGAAAGGAAGGCAAAGAAAAGGTTTGATTTCGCCTAAATCAATCAAAATAAGTGAAAAACCTGAAGAGAGTGAACAAAATATAATTGTCCCGTCTATAGATGACGTTATTAAACCAAGAAAATGTCCAGCAACGAAACCGTCGCCTCCTCTGATAATCAAAAAGCTATCAAAAGAAGACACTTCTGCACATATATCGTAAGTTTTATTGTAACACATTATGCTGCTCCACTTATTCTTTAAGACTAATGTGCACTGCCTTTATCTACGTTTTCCGCAAGCGAATTCAAAAACATTTAAAAAGTTTATTTATTCTTATTACACTCCGTGTAAGATACTCATTTTGTTTTGTTTTTTTTTTTTCATAATCTATGTAACACCCAAAAGGAAGCTTCAGGAACTCTATAAAGTATACATATTCTTGATTAGTGTGAAATTCTAAGTTGAGTTAGCCATGTCTGTCCGTCTGTGCGGTGTTTGTTGTTGGCACTTCCCTGGTCGCAAAAATGAAGATATCGACTTCAAACTTGATAGAAACACGCAGGTTGGTATTGAAACTGGGCCAAATTCGTCAGAACAAAAGCCCGCTGTGAAGTATAAACTAAACGCATCTCCGTTTTTCTAATGAATATAGCTTTCTTACTAGTTTTAAGTAGTATTTGTATAATGTACTGCAAATTATTTGAGTTGTGAAGATTTATTAAGTTTAACTTATTGAAACATGGAAAATTTCCTTATGATATTAAAACACTTCTTATACTTGTATACATCGCAGTCTGACAGCATCACCCACTATTACTGCGTCAACAAATTCGATAACGCCGGATGCAAAGATTTGCAGTACACAGCCTAAATTGAAATCTACACCGCCTACTATTTCATCAGCAAAATCACAAACAATCGGTTTAATGGCTTCCAGAAAACGACGTAAACTAAAATCACCGGATACTCAATTTGACAAAATAGACAAAATACTTGCAAATGCTGAGCGCGCAAAGCAATTGGGCGATGAAAATATTGTAGATTTAAAATGTCCAAACACTTCATTTCAATTTACGGAATCGAGCACTAGTTCACTACTGGATTTGCAATTTGGTAACAATAATTTGTATTCATCTTCTAATAATCGAGCATTACTTGAGAATCGCGCAAATAAAGATAAATCGAGCACTGGTTCAAATCACAACAAAAATTCCAAAAATATAGCAAATACTGAACAACAGATTGATTCCTTTGTGCATGTAAAGAAAAAACAAATGATGCCCATAATCAAGGGCGAGAGGGAAACACGAGTTCGTGAACCTGCAGTGCTGGCACATTCAAATATACCGTTATACCCTTTGAAAACAGTAAATGAAGCTGAATTTTTGCCACAGATACACAAGGAGATGATGCATATGCGCATAAACAAAATTTATCGCGTACAGGTTTTTGCTTGGTCACACTTATTAAGGAATAATTCTCTCTTTATAATCAATCCTAGCAAATCGGGTAAGACATGGTCATATTTGCCCGTTTTGTGTAACGATATCTACTATGATGTAAATGGTACGACGTCGACTTATGGACCGGTAGCCATCGTTTTAGTAGCCTCAGCGAAACATGTGGAGGAAGTTACTGGCCTTTGCCAACATTTACTGTGTAGTCTGAAGAATGAAGCTCCGATTATAGTGGGGTCTTTTGGCTTACGTAATTTTAAAGACACTAAAATTAAATTGTTGAACAGTTGTGGTATACTGGTAACAACTCCCTCAAGCTTGCTACGGTTATTTAGGGACAATGAGAATGAACATTTATTCGATGCGAAACGTCTAAAGCGCATTGTTATCGACGACATGGACTTAATGTTATCGCGTGCTCCGGAGGACTTCCAAATAGCCCTTAAGACTTTATTTACAATGTGTAAAAAATCGGAAGCGAAAACATTGAAAGCTCAGATAGTGGTAACGTCACGTTGTTGGGACTTTTGGTTCGTGAAGCTTATGCGTCTGGCCAATCAACCATTGCTTTTGATCGGCGATTTTTTGGAAGCTACTGTTTATGGCAGAGTTGAACATTCGATCAAGTTGCGTTCTAAGATGGAAAAGGACGAAGTCATATTGCGTTTTCTGAAAAACCACAATGAAACTGCTCTTAAAGGCAATCGCACCATGATCCTATGTAGGGAAGATGAGGAGGTGAAACGAGTGGTAGGACTTTTAACAGAAAATGGTCATTCCAGAATTGGTTATTACAGTTATTCTACTGAAGCGGAGCGCATCGTTATTAATGAATGGAAACGCAAGGTAAAAAATTGATGAATGAAGAGCAAATTGTGAAGAACTTTTAAAATTAATTATTTACAGGCGGCAAATCCAATTCTTGTGTGTACAGATGCTGGATTAACTGACCTTCAGATCCGAAATGCGCATTATCTGATACATTATTCTATGCCAACGTCGTGGACTCAATTCACTACACGTTTCTCGGTTCTCGTTGATAGCTATGACAATCTGTTAGGTGACAATTTTAAAAAAATACTCTGCTGTGTTCCGAATTCTAATAAAGTTCGCTCTCTTATACTTTTGGATGAGGATAACAATCTACAACTTCCACGTTTGGTTGATTTCATGCTTATGCACGGTCAAATCGTGCATCCACATATACAAGCGGTAACAAAAAGTTTATTGAATGCTCGTGAGGAGCAACGTATCTGCGAGGGGGTGCAGCTATGCTCGGACATTTTGGAATACGGTGAGTGCGACGAACCACGTTGCGATAAGCGTCATGAATTAACAAGTTTGGATGTTGTAAGCGAAAAAGACGACATACCCACACAAGGCGAAATACGTATCCATGTCCTTAAGGTAAATCTTTTAACCAAGTATAAATGCTAAGTCATTCTCTAGTAAATCTTAAAAACTTGACTTTCTCTGCAATTCCTGAAAATATATTACCCTTAAACAATTCTTAAGTATGAAATACGTTTAACTTGCTTATGGATTATACGAAACTCTCAATTTGAATAATTTTGCTAATCTGCATACTTGATGTGCAAAATAGGTACTCTCACCCACTCACTATACCGCTCGTTTATTAGAACATAAGGGCCCTCACGCGAAGCAGTGGTCTGAAGTCAGATGTTCACGAAGAGCTGCAGTGTTTGCTGTCCAACTTGATTCATATTACCGCGATCCAAATAATAGAGAACAATACTGGCCACCTAAGATCGGTGACGTTTGTATTTACAATTACTCAAATTGCTACAGAAGAGCTCGTATACTTGAAGTGCCAGCCCTTCCTAAAAATGTCAACATTGTTCCTGATTCTTTGGCACTTACCCTTAAACTTATCGACGATGGTATTATCATAACAGCAGTACAGATTAGAGATATTTGCGTTTGTCATCAGAAATTTAAAGATTTTCCACATCAGGCGATTGATATCCGTTTAATGAATGTAGTACCTTATGATAACGAACGTATGTGGGATTCAGCGACTATCAAAAAAGTGCAGAAGTGGATTATGGATGACATTAAAGATAACCATGTAGTGCATGTTAGTGTTAATTTTGCCTTGGCATCTACGATATGGGTAAATAAACTGATTGTAATGGAAAGACTCAATGCGATTGGCACTTATAGGAAGTTGATTGATTTAAAATTAACCTTATTTGCAAACGAATTCGCTTTACAATATAAAGGTGATAGGAAGAATGTACGTGATATAGCTAACGAATACGGTTTATTGAAATTACCGCCCGCATCGCTCAAAATTGGGCATAACGCGGATATAAACGATGAAAATTCATTGATTTCAATTAAATCACCAGCCAGAGACTTAACAAATGAAGAGGAAATAGAAACCAGTCCGCAAACTAACGAAAATGTAAATAAAAAGGAAAAAATAATTAATAATAATGGGAAGGAGGAGGAGATATGGGAGAAAGGTCCAAATGATGACAAGCTCGAAAATGAGGTAAGGCACGAACTTAATCACATCCGCTTACTGGCGTTTATTTTCATTTCATTTAAATATATAGTCAGGAGCCCTTAACAAGTCTACATCCGCTCACGGCCAATCGTTCCAATTCAAAGAATCTTGGAGTGAATTATCTCTTAATGAATTGGTAAAAGTAGAGATCGGCGATGAGGACGAAAACGGAAATTGGGAGAATATGTTTGTGCAGTTAACCGATCCGATTTCCACGCGAAAATTTAATCAATTGATCGAACTGATTGATAAACATATTCACAAGATGAAGGCTATCTATAATGATAATCATCCAAAAACCTATGATTTTCCACCTCTGCATAATTGCATAGTTAAGTACGATAATTTATATTTACGGGCCAAGATACATTGCATATTCGGAAGTGAAGTAAGTGAACGTCTTTACAGATTTTTTTTATGCGATTATGCTTGCTTTATTAATGTAAAGTCGGGAGATTTGTACAAAGACTTCTTTTATGAGACCAGCGAGGAGATTGTAAATTTTATTCCATATCAAGCTATACATTGCCACTTGGCTGGCATACAATGGGATCGTTTCACTAAACGTCATAAAGTATCTAAACAATTTTTATATGTGTACGCCGTACAGCAGAATTCAAAAAATAGCGAAACAATCTTTACCTTATGCAAGTTTCCAATTAATTCTTACATAGTCCTATTCTATGAGTGTGAGGAGGAGGGTGATTTTACACAAGCTTCCCTATTTAATAAAGTCTTGCTGGACAATGGCGGGACTGCCGAAGATCCAGAAACCAAACATTTTTTAGACTCAAAAATTGATTTTGAAATAAAGGAGTTAAACGAAAGAAATTCACAACACGAGGACGCGATTGACAAGCCGGTAACATTCAATGAGTTATTGGAATGCATCAAAAAGTGTAACGAATTAGATGCAGCAGATCTTATAGAACTGAAAGAACAAAAAACTGGAATCTCCGGAGCAGAAGCTACAACATCTGAAGAAGCTAAATTAGTAAATGGAAATGATAAGTTGTCAGAAGGGAATGAACAAGAAAAAAAGGAAAAATTAACCAAGTCACCACAAGATAAACACCGTATGCCAATTTTAAAAGTTTTAAATAAACGTCCAAGAACTAATTGGCATCAAAACGATTATCTAATTTTCCTGTCCATTCATGTTCCAGACATTAAAGATTACTATTTGAAAGTGGCCAAGGATCAGTTACATTTTGCTGCCGACATTCATGGTGAAGAAAACATCTTAATTTTAAATCTTTTCGGTATAGTTACGCCTAAATTAGTGTCCCACGAGTTGCGTGGTCTCAATGTCGTAGTACGCCTCGTTAAGAGTGTACATATAACTTGGCCAAGACTCTTAAAAGATCCTAGAAAGTTTACTTGGTTGTTTTACGATTATAATTTTATTGATGTCCGTGAAATTGATGGAGTAAACCCAACACCTTTAAACTATAAAGTTGCTTTCGATGAAGTAACTGATTCCGAAAGTGATGGCGAACAAGATTTGTTTCACACGTACAATCGCACCGAGAAATGTGAAGATGATGCTGATCCTTTCTCCTAACCATTCCCTTAATTTTTCATCGCCCAGGAATTAATAATAAATTTGAAAGAATACGAATTTTTAACTTTAATTATGCTTTACAATTTTAATATTTTAAAACAAAGAAAATTTTGTTTTCGAACCGAAATGGTTCCAATATTATTAATATATCATCTTTTTTCTTTTAGAAAAATAAATGTTTATTTTTATAAATTCTTCTGTTTTGATTAACACAATTTAATTAACGTTCTACGTCTACTTTTGGATACCACATAATCAAGCTGATAAGGCTTAACGAAAGACGATTTTTTTTTCGTTGATCGCGATGGAATAGGTAAAGATTATTATATTCGAGTTATTATAGTAATAGCGAACATTTTGGAAACATGACAACAGAAAGTGTTGCATAATTGATTTCTCTTTATTTTTATTAAGAAGCACGATTGCGAAGTCGCGAAACCCAGATTCCTTGTCTGGTGCGACACACAGGCATTTGTATGTTTGGTAAACAAACTAAAGCTATAAATTTAGAACGTAAGCTTTTGACGACTTTATTATACCCACCACTCAAAGATGGGTGCATACTCATTTCGTCGTAATATTTACAATACCCAAAAGAAAACTTCAGAGTGCCGGTAGAGTATATATATCCTTCGTTAGCATGAAATTCTGACATGATTATATGTGTCTGTCCGTCTGTGCAGTGTCTGTTGTGAGCGCTCTCCTGGTCGCAAAAATAAAGATATCGATTTCGATTTTTGTAAAAACATTGGAATTTTTTGCACGCAGGTTAATATTGAAAATGGTCCCACAAGGAAGCGTAAACTGAACGTAACTCCATTTTTCTTAACAACAATTTGTGGGTTCTTGGTTATCACTCAGAAATTATAAGAATTAGAAGTCTGATAATTTCCATATTTACTTTATGAAAAACTATACGTGCAAAAATGGGAAAAATCGGTCAGGCCCATACGAGGTTATAAGTAATTAAATTTTATTTATTTAATTATTTATTTTTTTTTTCGAGGGCTTATGCTTATTAATCATAAGGCACACAAGACAGAATGTTTAAAGCTATTTTGCGTCTTCCTAATTCTAAAATAAATATGATGGACAACACGATCTGGTTGATTAATTTTTTTTTAAAAAATACCATCCATATGGGTATCAAATAAAAGGTCTCAGAGAATAGAAAGCGAGAAGCTAAGTATTTCAATTCTAAATTAATTATGGTGGACGTCACAGCGTGGTAGATTAATTTTTCTTAACAATACATTTTAGTGAAGTAAAAGGTGAAAGATAAATTTTGTCCAATTCACTTTCTTATGGCAATATATGAAAGCATGGGTCGCAAATATTTTAATGGTGGTAGGTATGCGAGATTCGGATGTAACTTTCTTACTTGTTTATCTATGGAATTGCGCATCTAAAATATTTGTATACCATGAAGTTAGAAGTTGATCAATAAATAGTAAAAGCACACTGCTGGATATATCAGTCGCAACGTCAACAGGCTTAATCCAATTTTCTAAATGAAACAATAAGTGAATTTATTGAACTTCTTTGGCATTTTTATGCAAATATTTGGAAGCCATTAACTTTCGTAGTCATCTTTGGAAGTCAGCAATTTGATGTGCAGTTGCTTTCTTAATGAGGCAAATTAATTCCTTGAGATAAGGATCACTGTAAACATTGGGAAGACCTTGGGTCATCCTAGGGTATAAAGTATGAATTCTCGAAGAAATGCCATTAATGTTCACAAACTGAAATCTGCCTCAGTGTCATCGTATGGCCTGGTCGGTGCGAGTTTGATGTGCCCCAAATTTTTGGCTAATTTAAATTTACTATGAAAAACTATGTTTTTTTATTTATTCTCATTAAACTCTCATTTAGAAAACTGGTCAGGTCTAACAGAATTGGTCGAGTTTAACAAAATTAGTTAGGTTTTCTTCCACCACTTAAAGCAACTCTGTTCTCTCGCCCTATTCACACCACATGGTTTTTTTTTTATAAACCCGTTAAATAAGAGTAAATAAATAAAAGTAGCATTGTCAATTTTTTTCCACCTGGAAGTTCCACCTGGTTAATTAAAGTTTGATTCTACTTAATTAAAAACCGGTAAAAAGGAAGTATAATATTATATAAGTAATTTGTATAAATAAAACTGTGTTATGCTATATAAACCGTGGTAGTTGCGTCGAACTGAAATAGAAAGGAGAATTGAGAAAGACCACCTGTGGAATATATAGAAAAAAACGATTGTAGTTAATTGACTTGAAAGCTTTCGATATATGCAGAGCTACTGTGGCCATCAAGAGTACTGTTGCCGCATATAAGAGCATATAAATTAACAACGAAGAGCACAATTTTTTTCCAACTTTTGAACAAAATATACGAAGAGGGCATATAAATTAACAACGAAGAGCACAATTTTTTTCCAGCTTTGTTTTTTTTTCTCGTTTTAATTCAATTATGAATCAATTAAGTTCAGTGGTGGGATTGTGTCCACGACGAAAAAAAAAGGTGAAATGAAACTCTGAACAGAGGAGAGGATTTGGTCCTTGAGAATATATCCAACCACTTTTCCAATTTGAAATAGACAATAGCTTCAACAACAAAACATATAATTTGTTAAAAAGTTTTTTTTCTTGTTTACAAAATATAAATATGTTACAACACATGTGCAAAATTTGCCACGGCAGGTGCGCGTTCTCTACTCTTTACGTTTCGGTCCGCCATTTTCTCCAAATAGTTTTGTGGTTGTTTCGTTTCATTCCCAACCCATATGAAACTTAAAGAACAACGTTTTACGCTTACTTGATGTAGCTAACAGCATAACTAAAACATTAGCTTAGTGTAATTGTGAGTGGAGATAATTATTGAATTTGTTCGTATTAAATAAAAAATAAAAAGTAGATAGTCTATTTTATTTTATAGAACGCTTGATATATATACGTATTCTTTAAACGCCGGCAGTGTCATCTTGCATATTTAGAAAGATATCGTAAAAATGGTGAACCGCTTGGATCAATTGCTGCAATTGCATAAAATGTTGATGCAAGAATTACTTGAAGTACAAAGCAGTGCTGAATTCTATCTGCAACGCAGCTGCAAATTAATTGACATGCTTAAAGAACAATGGCCTGATATGTCTGAAGATAATGGCTTAATCGCGTACGATTCCCTGGTAACAAGCATAACAAATATTATGAATATGGCAAGAAAATTTAATCTGCTATTGCAATTAAATCAGCCAATCAAACATAAGGGTAAGCTAGTGAACGAAATACTTGAACAATTGACTTTGGACAAAAAGGAAGAAAAGACTAACGAAGTTGACAATATATCAAGTGAAATAGACGAATCTGACGATTTTATCTACCCTAAACATAATATCAACACCATGTATCAAGTGAATGATATTATAAACGCTTCAATTACCTATGTAAAGGACACGGAATCTTTAACATTTTTTATAATCGATCTACATCGATCTCACGCTGAAAAAGTTAAGGAAATCGCCCAATCACTGCAACTTTATCAATATCATGGAGTTCCTCCGGAGTCCGAAGTATTCGGCTTAGTTTTAGATAATCGCATTTTGAGAGCAGTGCGCTCTTCCAAGTCATCGTATGATCCAGAATTAGACGAGGAATTTTGGTCTTGCTATCTATTGGACTTCGGGGAAATTGTACAGTTGCAGTCAAAAGATATGATGTATAAGCTATGCGAAGAACAAAGACAAACGCCAGCTCAAGCTATACAGTGTCAATTAACAAAAACCTCTGGCAACCAACAAGAATTGCAAAGTAAATTGAAAGATTTAGAATATAAATCTGCAATTCTAAAAGTCGTAAGCGTAAATAATGACGATATCCAAGTGGAGTTAATCGAAGACAACAGTACAGCTTTATGTACTGGCGTGAAATCACAAGAAACTAGACCCTTACTTAAAAACAGAGAATTCAATCCTAACGACTTAAATCAGGAGGATTTAGATATGCTCTATGATGAACCTTTATGCACCTCAAATGCTATGAAGGCTGTTATGGGTTATGATCCCCAAGACGACAAACGTATTTGCCGTTTCTATGATCCAAAAACCCGCGCTTGCTTCAAGGGCGCCAAGTGTAAACAGGAACATATACCAAAACATCCTGATGGATGGACTAAAGACACAGTTCTTTCAAATGTATATGATCAGATTCCGGAAGTAATATATAA
The DNA here is from genome assembly GCA_000688715.1 of Glossina pallidipes. Lineage (NCBI taxonomy): Eukaryota > Metazoa > Arthropoda > Insecta > Diptera > Glossinidae > Glossina > Glossina pallidipes. Next base: position 111,385 of record JMRQ01004575.1, on the reverse strand, counting down.
TAAAGGGGATATTATTACTATTACGCCTACTAACGTGGCAGAGTTGGAATTTTTTCATGCTCAAATCAACGGGTCCGGCCAATGTAAAACTCCCTTAATATGGACTGATGATGACGTACCTTCTTGGAAACGTTTGCAGAAACCACCGTTCGTTTTTGAGACGGTTTTGGCGAAATATGACGACGGATTTTGGTATCGCGCCAGAATCTTGACGCACGATGATGATTACAAAATCTATAAGGTATTCTATGTAGACTATGGCAACGAGCAGCTTGTTCATTTGCGTAGTATGGCCAAATGTGATCATTCCATAGCGCAAATACCGTTCCAGGCTGTATTGCTTCGCATAGCCGGTATTAAAACTGCTAATATCACTCCTGAGGAACACAAAGTTGGTATGGCTAAACTTTGTCAACTAATATTAAATCAAACAATGGAAGTGCAAGTGCTTGCACATAACGAACATTTGTTGGTTAGTTTCCTGGAAAAACGTTTCAGCACCATTCCGAATATGCTTATCGAAATGGGTTGTGTGGTACCATTTGGATCCTATTCGAAATGAAATGGATCTGATGACTGATTTCTTACAAACAAAAAGCATAAAGAAGAAAAATATTAGGCTTTTGAATGTTTTCGTAAAAGTATTTGAGAGAAAAATCCTTCGTAAAATAGATAATAAGTGAAATAAGCTTGTCTTACTTTCCAGAATCACGTCTTATTTTATATGTTTTTTGCATACCTAATTATTATTTTTATATGGCTAGTTAAATATTTGGAGATTATGATATGTTTATTTGGCACTTTACACGGATCCAAAACATTCGTACAAATCAGGGGCGAAAATTTTTTTTTATTTTATATCACGTTTTATTTTTATTTAGATATTAAATATATTTTTTACACTTTGCTTATCAAAGAAAAGTACATTTAGTATTATAGAGATACAGAACAAACATGCTGATAAAACAATGATGTTTTGAAACTGAAGCAGCTTGGATAACAAAATTTTATTACGTCCGTGAAATTATTTTCTAAAGTGTTAAATTGATGAAGGAACAAAAACCCAAATATCTTAACAGATAAATTAAAAAAAGCATTTGATCTCTGAAACTAAGTGATACACGTTTTTGCTCTCAGAAGAGTGTATCTTTATTACTTCAATTGCATGAAATAGATTGAATGAATTTTGTAACTATTAGGTGCTTGTCAAAATTTTGATCAGCCATTTCTTACAGGTAAAAATAATAAAGAAATGGGAAATACCAGTGTACATAACGGTTGAATTCAACAGTTTGGACCTTCCTGTTTCCAATTAATATTATTTATTTATTCAGCATACGTCGACGCTAGTCATGGAGTGCCCAAATTTCTTCCTCTTCCAAATTCATTAATTTTGTTGTTTATTTGAAGAAATCTTCTGCCGAAGCCCACCAAACACGTTCAGAGGCTTATGGTGATGTTACTCCATCATATTCCAAATTTTGGTTTTGGGTTCAACGGTTTAAAAGTTACGACACGAATTGAATGAAAATGCCATTTTTTGGCAATTTGTTGCAAGAGTTGCCTAGGACACCCTGTTGCAGCTCGAATGGGAAGTTGTGTCACATCCAGCGTACTCCACACACATGACGCCTCTTGATTATCAGTAGTTCTGATCGGTGCAGCATGACATGGCTCGCTTACGAATCCGCCAAGTCGGTGGATGAATCGCTGCCAAACCAATATAAATTCTCTCTTTCAACATGATATCGCCATGTCGTCGAAACTATTGTGAAATTTAGAAATGTAGAAAAGGAAGCTATTTTGATTAATATATAAGGTGCCAGTTTTCCACAATGATTAATTTTTCAAGTGAAAAAGTGATCAAAATTTTTGCAAACACCTAATAATAAATTAGTTTTCAATATAAAAGTGAAGGTGCTTCGCATTAAACCATTAGATCTAAATTAGCAAGACGATGATTTCCAATAACACACTGACATGCAATTCAATGCATGTACATCTTGAATATTAGCAATGGTTCAATAGCTCCAACTCTAAAGGAAAAAAGCACACAGCAACCACACAGCTTCTTCGCCTTGACTCTACATATCGGCACCTAATGTTCATCATTTACCCATCATTTGCATTTTAAAAATATGTCCTTCTGATGTTCTTCACATTTTAATATTTTATCAATTTAACACTAAAATAATGCGAATACTCATCATTGTTTTTTTGGTTCTTGCTTAACGATATTTTATAGATTTTTCTATAGTATATATTAATAAATACGTAAATTTATATTAATTCTAAATCTTTAAATTTAACTTTATTAATAATTTGTTTAAAGTATTTTGATTATTGACAAATGAATTGACTACCACTTGTAGACTAATATTCCCTCTCATGGCACTACTTATATTAAAACTTGCTTTTGTAGTCTAGCTGTTAAGTTCTCGTTCACCCTTGGCAAGTAAAGCCGTAAGAACATAACGTAAATCGTTCTTATCTTTCGACATCTGTCAAGTGAACAAATATATAAAATATTTTTTTTAATTATAAGAAATTGAAATATTATATTTTTGTTTAAAAGGGGTAATAAAACAAAATCAAGAAGCAGATCAACCGACAACCTGACCTCTATGTAAGAAGGAATAGAGTGAACTTGTTTTATTAAGTTCGGGACCTTGGTCTTACCATTTTGAACGTTGAAAACTTGTAAGCAGCATATTTTATTATTTGGTCTACGGAATTCTGCGTAAGGAAACTGCAATCTAGACATTGTAAATCTCTTGATCTGTCGAAGTAAACGAAAAAAAGAAGAAATATATCTGATAATTCCAGTGACAAAGACTAGAAGAAAATTAAAGAAAACAACAATTAATAAACAAATGCAAGATGGAAACTCAAAATTGGAAAAAACACTTCAGTAGCATACGTACCAGAGAGTACCATAAACGCAGCGCACTTACCGACAGTTATTTTATTACCTTTATGACTCGCCCAACAATGTATCGCATTTCGGTTATCCGCACGTAATTACGGCATATGCAGCAATACTTTATGACAATATATCTGCGGACGACAAGAGTAAAACCGATGATTTTCAATAGTAATTTATTATAAATAAATTCGTAAATAACATAAAGTAAGCGATTTACAGTTTGACACACACACACTTAAATTGAGGGTATAAGTTTAAGAAGTTAAATTTGTATACAAACCGTCACTTCCATTAAATAAAACAATCATTATCGCAGCCGAAAGGAGATGCTTATGATCGGTCAAGCATTCTCTAGGCAGTAAGTTCTACGTGCGAGTAGCTGCTACTAGGCGCCTTGACGCCTGTGCCATATTATATTATCCTTTTCTCCTTACGCCTGGATATATTTTATGCCGGGGCGCTGTAATTGGATGTGTATTCAATGGGACACAATTTAAAGAATTGTTGCATATTACGTCAATTCGATGCAGAATAGGAAAAAGTTGCCACTCAAACAATATCCATATATATGCGACAACACCGATCACGTTTTCGATTTCTATTTATTTAATCATTTATGAACACAACGTCTGCTACACACCTATAAATGCGATGCTTACAATAAAGGCACCCCAGCCGATAGCAAGATCAGATAGTTACTATCCAATTACAGCGTTCGAGCGTATACAAGAGTTATACTTAGCATGTTCAACGTTTTCTACTCCCATACTAATAAAAAATTTACGACACTAATACAGTAAATACGAGAGATCCCAGACTCTTCGAAATTTACATATCAAGTGAAAAAGTGGATTTAGTTCGCGATTGCGATCAACGCCTGCAAATACGCAAATTTAATAAATTTATGCCGCTTTGGGCGCAGTCGTCAATAAAAAATTAATGTATTGCCAATCCATGCATCCAGATAATGCAAACGCAATTGTGACTACTTTCGAATGTCATCACGAACATGCCCAAATTTTAGTAGGGAAGCAACTTATGAAGGCACGCAAAGAACTATCAGAATTAGTAAATTTCAGTCCATTGGTATCAAACTTGACTGCATTCCTGCAAAATGGTTATGCACAACAACATTTGACAGACCCTACGCTAGTCGACTAATTGATGAATAAGTTACCACTGAAAAAGCGATAAGAGATAAAGAAACAGCATGATAAAATCAATTATGCAAACGTAAATAAAAACAAAATTATATAAAATTTTTGATAAAATGAAATGAAATAATTTAACATAATTCAGATAATTTCATGTTTTTATTTCTTGGGAAAGCTTTGAATTGCGAACTAGAATTTTGAATTTTATATCTTCTTATTTTATGTAATATATTTATATATTAAAACACAAATTTATCTATAAGGAATGTATAACATTGCAAATTGAATTGCAAATCAATCTTAGCTTTGTATTATGTAAATAAAAGCCAACTTTTTGATTTTCATAAAACATCAAAAACAGATTTATTCCTTTTATCTTCTGTTTTAATGCAATTCAATTTCAAAGCGAAGAAGGTATGCCGGTCCTTATTTCCTCGCTTATTCTAATCTCAATAGGGAGTCATTTAGCATAACGTCGACACCGCCGTCACAATAGTGCGCGCTAACGTTGTGAAAGGCTGCCCAAACATTTGCGAATTTTCACAACATCCTTGGATCGTATCTGCTCTTCCATAAAATACATCTTCGACCTTGAAGTCGTGTGATCGATTTTTATTATTTGTTATTCGTTTGCACTTTATCAATGATAGCGACGTTTTTTCTTTCTACGGAGTGCTAGGCGTTGTAGGCGTGTCATTTCACAAAGCAGCTATTTAAGCGCCATTCTATTCAACTTCTATATGGCCAAATTGCTCCAGGGAAGGGCCGAAGGGATACTTCCTGCGTCCTCTCTATGCTGCAAAAAACTCGAGAGCTATCACAATTGCTTCGAAATTTATACCACTGATGGCTCTGTAAGTAATGAAGTAACCAGTTTCTCAGTGGTGAAATATGGCCAGGCTGCTATCTGTAAAATTGAAATCTTGGAAAATTAATCTTCTACCTTCACTGAATTGCTTGTCATTTAACACGCGGTAGCTCTAGCGACAGCGAATCGGTATACAAAAATTCGCCATTTTCTCAGACAATAAATCTGCGTTTATAAATAAGACAGACCTAACAAATCAACACGTCTTTGAAACCCCCGACATGCTTGATAACCCTTTTATAGATGAGTGCCATTTTGTCTGCCGTATCGCTATGGCTTTCACGATAGGGAAATCGATCTCGATAGGGAAATAACATCTGTGCTATATCCACCAAGTGAAGCTCTGCGCAAAATTAAAAACATCGTTTCCATAGATCTAGATGTTGAATACAATACACTGGCAAGAGAAGAAGCGGACCGTTTTTTTTACAAAATATATCACTTCATATCTTTCTAACCGATATTTAACTCTCTCTTCTCGTCCGGAAAGATCAAAATTTCTCTGTCGTCTAATGACTGATCATTCCTACGACAAAGCTTATCTTAAAATGATCTGAACGATTGACAATGACAGGTACGACATATGACGAACAACTGAATTGGCTGAGCATCTCATCTTCAGCCGCAAACATTTTGATAACATCTTCACCTTCGGTTTTCGGTAGGTACAATAATGTAGATGATAACTTTTGTGCTCACAATCATGCTCGTTTCAAGAAACTAACCGCCTTCATCAAAACAGCCGATCTTTCTTTCTAATTTATCTTACATCTATCTTCAATGTGATTCTACGATTTAATGTTCCCAATCACCCTTCTAGGCACTTTATTATTATTAAACTTAATCTCATCCGCCTGAGTGGCCGAGTAGGCAAGAGTCTCGACTAGCAATTCAATGGTCGTGGGTTCAAACCTCAAGTGCGGTAGAGTTTTTAATAATAAAAATAATAATAATATTAATAAAAAAAATAAATAAATAAATAAAAAGCCGAAAGCCTTAGATGCTAGTGCTTTTAAGACTTTAGTCTTAGAATTTATTCTCTGGCTAAATTTAGATAATAATAATAATAATAATAAACTTAATCACTGTAAATACAATTACGAACTGTTTAACCCATTCAAAGTTGGTTGGAGGGACTTTCCCATGTCCCATTTAAATTAATTTTGAATCCAAATAAGTTATGAATTTGACACTAAATTTGGCTCTGCCGTTGTCGGTTTGCCCGACAAATTTGGCTCTGCCGTTGTCGGGAGTGCACCGTTGCAAGCGGCTTGCATGCTTATTTATGTACATATGAATCTTAATTTATATATTAATTTTATTTGTAATTTGTAGTAATTGTGTCTGCTATCCCAGTACTCTACATATGCGTGCAAAACTTATAATTTGATCATGATTTGAAGAAGAATCGGAATTGATTTGTACTCTCTGCCAAGGCTTTGTCCCACTCAACTTTCGTATTGCTTCTAGCACAGCTTGCTCATAAAGACCGTCTTCAAAATTAGCGGCCGCTTGCACTGATTCTTTAATCCAATTGGCTTCCTTGCTAGCAAATGATTTCTTCAGAGCACCCACCATTTTATATAAGCCTTTTATATATAAAAGGGGCTTAAGAGACAATAGTGTTCGTTTAAAATTAGAAAATGCCAGTTGCAATTCGTTTAAAAATAGAAAATGCCAGTTATAAAGCGATGGATTTAACGTTACGTTTTTGAAACTCAGGCATTAGTTCAGCAACGTGAATCAATTCGGTGGTGGAAACCGACAACTCTACTAAGTGCTATGAAGTCTACTACTCTAATATTTACCTGTTCTTAAATCTAAATAAGTATGTATGCTATATATACTATAATTTTTAATAAGTATAAGACAGTCTTTCATAGTTAATGGAACTCGATAGTTGAAGTTGTTGAAGTAGTTGAGTTTTCTCCTAGTTAAATAAATAAAATAAATAAATGTGCCGCTTTGTTCTCAGCCTCCTTTCGCTTCTTTCTTGTCCGGTTCTCTCCGGATTAACTGTACTGACCTTGAACTTACTATCACAATATTTCCACATTCACAAATAATCAATACGTATATATAAAAATGATAATCTCAACCGTGCAGAGTACTTGGGGAAGATATCAAAATTTGAGCGAAAAAATTTCTTTCATCAATTTGTGCTCAGTAGACGAAGAGGCTCCACCCATTTATAAAGTCAATTAAAAAAATTGATTTTCCGAAAAACCTAAACCGATTTTTCCACAAAATGAAAATCGTAATTTATGGAAGATCTTTGTCGTTTGAAAGTAAAATAGTATCTGTAATTGACGCCTTTCGATTTGCTACAGATTTTGGATTTGAATGCACGAACTTCATGTGCAAGTTGAATTTTGAAGCTGACAAAATGAATTTCAGTTTTTGTGTGCTTTTTGTAATCTGCTTTTTAATCTGCAGTTAAAATTCAGTGAAATCCTTTCACAGAGAAGACAATTTTCATTGTATGGACAGCGAAACATAGCACATTCGCCAATGTACGATAGTTGTTTTACCATTACCTAAAAAAATATTACGACACGACACGATACAATATGTTCTTTTTTAGAACTACTGAAAATCATTTACAAATAGTAGCAGCTGTGTTTTACAAAGCCGTGTATTTTGCTCTCTTGCAAAAAAGTTGCGCCTTTGAGCTTGGGACTAAACATTTCGTAAGTAATTAAAATTAAAGTTTTTCTATTTAGCATAAAACAATTGACGTATTGAAAACTTTTCCCAATATTTTTAGTAGACTCTACATAACAATTATCACTGAAGCACTGCCTCTACACGTATTTATTTTGTGAATTCTTATTAAACATGCAAGAACAACAATCACCGGCATTTGTAAGTATATTTGCCGCATAGTTTTTTTAAAGTATGTAATGTAATTTTTGTATAAGGCTATCGTGGATCCTCTAAGTACAAGCTTTGGCAACACATTGGCGGGAAAATTCGTATGGGGTAACAAATTAGCTGTTTATGCCTTCCGTCCAATAACAGCAACTACAAGAGATGAACCCACGGAAGATGCCGGCAAAAAACCGGTTAACATTCACTTCTTACAGCCCGAATTTATATTCGATGATCCTATCCTTAGAAGCCTTATAGCTGAGGCTAGTTCAACCTTTGTAGCTTTGCAAAAACTCAACTGCAAAGGATACAAAGCGGACTATATGAAAATTTCCCGAACGTATCGCAGTATCATAAGAGCTTGCCTTGAAAAGCTGCAGGAAGCTGCCAGTTCAACTGAATCAGAGGCCATGGAAAAATACGAATTATACCAACAATTTATAGCAATATTTTACTCCGTAGAATGTGTTTGGCATTTAAGCGAGATTTTATTTTTGCATCCCAGCACTTCTCACGTGGTAGTGCCGCAACTTTTAGAATGGGTGCGCTTTCATTTTCCATCGTACGAACGCATGGCCACTGATTTATTGCTATTGGGGCCTGATGGCAGCAAAAGCGACGAATATTGGCCATGTTTGAAGGGCTTAATCATGCAGGGCCAAGTGGATGTAGCTAGAGCATTATTGCAATTGCATCCCCAGGCAGGGAGTGCAGCATACGAAATAGCAGAACAGATTTTGAAAACCATGCCTACCTATAACGTTAGTTTGTGGTGTTCATAATGCTTCCTATATATTTACACCCAATTTTATCCCTTTTTAGATTCTAGGCGGTTTTTCAGCACAAAAATTTCGCTCTCAATGGCAGTATTGGTTGACAGATACAGAACGTAAGCTAGCTGCCAACACTTTATCTGTAGAGCCTTATTTGGAGGAACTAATTCAGCTGGTGACAGGAGACACTGAAATTTGGAACACTCAAATTCAAAATTCGCAGTACTGGTACGAACATCTGCCTGGTCACTTGTTTTATACAAATCCGGCATGCACACATTTTGAATTGGGCGCAATAGCAAATGCGTGGCTAGAACGTTGGGCTTCTTTGAAAAGCTATGACAACATAGAGCATCTCTTGAAGCACTTAGATAAAGTGATATTGAATTTAATGGAGAATAATATGCATCAAGTGATACATTCCATTCAGCTTATGGCCGATAATCAATGGTTCGTAACACATCTCACGGACTTGCTGTACAATTGCGGACAACTACAATTAATGGGGCAAAATCAGCTAAAGTGAGTTTCAGAGTAAAATGAAAGAAACAAGAGAATGTTTACAAACGTATTCAAGTTTTCAGTGATTGCATCAAGTTAAGGGATTCTTTGCTCTACGAGTTTGGGAGTAATCTGATGACACGGAATTCCTTATGGCAATTGGGCATGGATTATTTGGAGTATTGTTCAGAACCGGGTAAGATAGGTAGTATAAGCCCGAAAACGACAACAATTCTTCATTAAATTACTAAACAGAAGGCATGGCCACCTTGGAATTGCTATTAACCAAAATACCCATTAAAACGGAAAAGCAGGCATTGAAAATTCTCGATATATGTTCTAAAAAACAATTTATTAATGCTGAAGAGGAAATCTGCAAAGTGCAAGCGAAAAAATCTTTCACCGAAGAACGTTATGGTAATGCTTTGGAATGGGCGATAAGATCTAAGGACACTTTTTATGTTACTTCTATCGCCGACTACCTACTAAAGGTGTGTAATGCATTTCAAATGTTTATAACATCGGAACCATGTACAAAATTCCCTTCCAGCACTATGTTCAGACTGGCGATATATTATGTCCTGACGTTATAGCTAACATAGGAGCAAGAATGTTCATTGCACCGCGATTAGTGTTTTTGGCTAAATACTTCGATTTCTATCAATTTTACAGAAAGAACGATTTCCTTCCTGCCGCTGAATTGCTACTGAACTTATTAGAATCTGAAATTATTCCAGAATAGTAAGTACAAAAAACTAAAGACTTACTTCAATTAAATATAATTATGTGCACAGTTTTTGGCCTTCTTTATTGGTTGATACCATACCGCTACTGGAATCGAAGGATCCGAAAATTTTCTTCAAAGAGACTTGTTGTATATTACAGCACGTGGAGAGCAACTTAATGCCGCTGATTGAAAAGAAGAAAAAACATATGGAAAAACATCCAAATGTAAGTTAATTTTTTCCTTGCTGAATGAATGTGAAATATATCGTTTCGTTCCGTTCCAGGAACCAATCAATATCCTTAAACACTATCGCCTTGATAATGTCGAACAAATTATTAACCTGGTGCGTTTAGCCTGTGCTCGAAATCTTTCGCGTGCTATTATCATAGAAAACACGCTAATAAATTGAAAATAACATTTGAGTTAAGCTTTTGTTTTGTTCATGTCGGCCCTTAAGTTCAAATTCGATTTTTTCAAATACAGTTTTCCAAATTTTAAAACACATTATGCTTGCAAGTATTAGAGCAAGATAAAGGTGAGTTTGTACGCGCCAAACTGATCAAAATCAAGCCGATCTTAACCTTTTTTACCTGTGAGTCGAGTTTCTTTTTTTAAATTTTCCTATAATTTATTTGTAGTTTTTATATGAACTTTAACAAAGTATAGGCTTTTGATTTCTGGTGTTTTTTCAACTCTTGAAATTAATTTTAAACACTTAACCACTTGTTGGACGTCGTATAATTTATTAACAATTTTGATCAAAGGCGCAGAGTGTATTGACTAACTGAGGCTATATATTTAGCTCAGTATCTGTTACTTTGTGCAATGTGTTTAGGTCACATAATTTCAATATTTGAAGGTTTAAGCGCCTAGCAAATGTCCACGAAAGTGAAAGTGCTGACAAATTTTAACGGGCGAATGAACACATAGAAGATCTATTAGAAAGCGATTATAATAAAATAGTAAAAAAGAATTATGTAAAATACAAACGCTAAATGCTAATTACATAATTTATAAATTTCAATTGAATTAGTAACATTTTCAGAAAAAGATGAGACTGTTCTACAGCTTAAAATACATATCGAACTACGCCAAGAGAAAGAAATGAGGCTGTGTTTTCCAAAGCGTATTTATGGTAACAATGGTTAAAATCATTTGGAGTTTATTGCCATGTAGGTTTCTTTAGTAAAATTAAAATGACGCTTTTGATTTTATTGAGTCTCTTCGTGACTCGTATTTGAATAACCTTACTCTGAACACTCCCTTATTCTGCAGTTTTTTTCAAAAAGGTAATGAAAATGGATTAATAAGGATATTATTTAAAAGCAATGCCTCTTTAAAAATATTGTACGTTAACAAACCGTTTCCGGATTTGGTTTCTTTATGCAAAAATTAAACACCTTTATATTCTGCTTATTGAAAAAAAGTCGATAACTTTACTGTTATCATGAGATCGTACGTCGAAAAGAACTAGACTTAATTAGTGCTTTCTTTGTGGAATCTTAACATCGATTTTTAACTGAAATTTTCTACATTTACTTTACGTACCACTCTACTCCTTGCGTGCAAAAATGAGAAACATAACCATGTCGACAAAAAGTTACAAGTGAGCAAATTTTCTCTTTTTTCACTTTTTTGAAGTTTTATGCTTATTATAAAGCAAACAGGACCGAATGTTTAAAACTACTTTGTACACTCCTTAAATGAAGATATATTATCTGCCTAAAAATGGGTTAATTGTAAAATGAATATTGTAGACACCGCGGTCAATTTTTGCTTAGTAATACCAGCGATATAGGTTCAAATAAAAGAACTTGGAGAGTAGAATGCGAAAAGCGAGAGTTCATCATGAGCCCAAGTTTGGAGACCACATTACCAATCCCAATCTCTGCATCAAGCGTCTTAATCGCTGCCAAGGAATTGGAGTCACAACGGACCGGCGAAATAACAATGCTTTCAGCTTTACTAGTGCTTAACTTTAAATTGTTAAATCAGACCGGGAAGTAATGTGATTCAAATCTTAATTGACATGCTAGACCAAATCATCCATCATTCCGTGCGGGCTTGAGAGACAGATGGGTACATCATCAGCAAAAGAGGTTTGCTCCTTTTGGTTACTTGCATGTATATTAAAAATTCGCTTTTGTAGTACACTTTTTACAACGCTGTTAATTTAGTTTGCATTTCCTTTTTCGTCACTTTAAATGTGAAAAGTTAGCTTTATTGTTAATAAACAACAAAGAACGGTCGCCGCACAATAAATGCGCCAATTTACTTCGCCCAATTTAATTATCTTGAATCTCACATAACTTTTGGGGATTCTGTAAATTATTAACGAATTGGACTTATTGATCAGACAAGTATCCTATCCATAAGCTTTCGTTATCAAAAGGAAAATTTTGCAACTCAACATAAACCTGCAAAAATGGGAGACGCTGACGCAAACGATACAATCAAAGTAGCCGCGGATCCACAAGCACCTGTTACTCGTAAAGGTTTTCTTATATCAATAAAGACGGGAGAACCAACAGAAATAAAAGAACGAGATGTGGTATATATACACAAATTAAAACAAAAGCATAAAAAATTCTTTTATTGCAACTAGAACTTTGGGAATAATTTTAGTTCGGTCGTTGCCGCGTTGTGACTGAGTTTGAGAAGTTAAATCGGATTGGTGAAGGAACATACGGAATTGTCTGTAAATAGGACTTAGTTAAACGAATATTTTCGACAATAAATTTTCCAGCTAACATGTCATGTATTTTAGATCGTGCAAGAGATTCACGTACCAACGAAATTGTGGCATTAAAAAAAGTTCGTATGGATCAAGAGAAGGATGGTTTGCCTGTCAGCGGTTTCCGGGAAATTTTGATATTGAAATCGTGCAAACATGAAAATATAGTCAATCTACTAGATGTGGTGGTAGGAAAGAGTTTGGAGAGGTAGAGTCACATGTTGTGATCAGATTGAGCAAAATCTATACTATTAAGGAAATAAGAGTGAATCCTTACTCGGTTACTGTTTGTATTTCTAGATCCTTTTTCCACCTTAATAACAGATTTCACTCGTAACGCTTTGCATTGGATTATGTTCAATCTATTCACCGCTCTGGAAGCTTTTATTTAAAAAAATTGTTCTTACAGCATATTCTTGGTAATGGAGTATTGCGAGCAGGATTTAGCGTCGTTGCTCGACAATATGGCGCAACCATTTTCTGAATCCGAAGTCAAATGTATAATATTGCAAGTTTTACAGGGCCTTAAGTATATGCACTCGCGTTATATAATACATCGCGACTTAAAGGTTTCCAATCTGCTTATGACTGATAAAGGTTGCGTAAAAATAGGTAGGTTTGGCATGAAAATGGAAAGCAAAAAATTCATAAACGTAAAATACATTACAGCTGATTTTGGCTTAGCTCGACTTTTCGGTCAGCCGTGTCAACCGATGACTCCACAAGTAGTTACGCTTTGGTACCGTTGTCCTGAGCTCATTTTAGGCTCTTGCACACAAACTACTGCACTGGATATGTGGGCTTTGGGTTGCATTCTAGGAGAATTGTTATCGCATAAGCCTTTATTGCCCGGCAACACAGAAATAGCTCAGCTTGAACTGATTATTGACCTATTAGGAACTCCCTCAGAAGCCATCTGGCCAGATTTTCCAAAAATGCCAGCCATACAAAATTTCACTCTTAAACAACAGCCCTATAACAATCTAAAACCAAAGTTTCAATATCTGTCAGCGGCAGGTTTAAGACTTTTAAATTTTCTCTTTATGTACGATCCTAAGAAGAGGGCAACTGCGGAAGAATGTCTCCATAGTACCTATTTTAAAGAGCCTCCTTTACGTAAGTATATAATTTTATGTTATTTCAAGTTGATAAAATTTACCATTATTATTATTCTAAAGCGTGCGATCCCAAGTTAATGCCAACTTTTCCCCAGCATCGTAATCTTCAAAGTGCTCATAATATTAAATCTATATCTGGAAGTCATCACCATAATCAATCAGTGCCTGAATTGCCGGCAATTTCTGATTTACTTGGCAGTCTGCTAAAAAAACGAAGAGTAGAATAAATATATAACATGCCCTTCTTTCCATGCAATAAATATAACAATTTTGAACTTAATGGTACGGTATTACTTTCCTCGAAAAGAACAATAGAGGTGCAAAGGCTCAAAAAGCTAAAACAGGGGTCGGTTTACGACTCGAATTGTCATCCTTACGAACTTACGATCGCGGTCGCGTGTTGGGTTCTGGGTTGGCGATCGGTACTCGATGCTGTCGTATCGAGTTAGGGTAATCGTTCGTTGCTAGTATGATGAAATGTTTACGATATCTTCGACCTGTGTCTAAGACAGGGTGCAAACCTAGTAAATAAACAAACGAAATACGTGAATTGTACAATGCTTTTTGTCTTATTGGCTAAATTCATATTTATTTATTTGCATATTAAATTAGCCTGGCTATATACTGACCAAACGAGTCCTGAATATTTCCATTTGCAGGGTACTTGAAATGGTTTCAGGTAATCCTATATTTTACTTTCTGTCGTTTCCAGATATGTTGTCATTAATTTTGTATTAATTTATTCCTCTTCCTACTTCATACCAATCGAACACAATTATTTTTGCCAACATTTGGAAATTTCCGAAATTAAGTAATCTCTTAATTTTATTAAATATGTGTTTTTATTAGGATGTTTTTTTTTTTATCCTTAATGTCCAAAGGCATTTTGCGTTCGGGCTTACATTTTACAGTCTATATCGCGCACATATTCATACGCTGTCAAGTACCATTTATCTAATACAAGAGCCGTCAATCCAAAATACGAAATTGCTTCGAGCTATGTCGTTAACAAGAACCATAAACCGACCCCAGATCGATAGACACTTAGATTGTTTTCCTAATGATCGGCTTTTCTAATGTGAATACTGCTATTTGGCATTCTTAGTAAGTTCCGTACCAATTTTTGCCAACCTTTTTTTAATTACTCTAAAAGGAAAAATGTGCCTTAGACGCAGTTTAAAAAATCTGACTGTAACTTCAATCAAATGATTTAAAAAAAACGTAGAGCATCATTTAAACGATGTACTAAACAAGATCACATAACACACATCGTTTCAGTGATACGTACTAGTTCGCTCGCAACGAACGTAACCATTTGAAAAATATGCTCAAGTATTCTACTTCTATACGTTATTTTCACATAATTGTAAAATACAACTCTGAGTTACACTACGGAATTTTACAACATTGTCAAGTTGATTTGCATTCGCGTTTGAAGCAGAGCGAACGCGTAAACTTATTAGATTCAATTTCATTATTTCGGATTTCATATAGCTTCCACATTTATATAAATTATTAACGCACTGAACTTATTACCCGGACATTATCCTATTCATAATATCGTCACTCAAAAACATCACTTGAATTGTAGTCAAGTATACTCAACAAGCCCACGTAGCTTCAAAAATGGGAGACGCTGAAGAATTTGGAGAATGGAATGTAATGGAAAAGGATTATACGAATGTCGAATTTAATCAATATGTTTCAGAAACTGGCGGCAACTTAGATGATGGCTTTCAGCCAAACCTTAATAAAAAAGCGTCTCCTTATTTGGTATTTAAAAATGTGCCTAAAGGGATGACGAAATTGGGTTTGATCAACACTTGTTCGAAATATGGTCTTGTAAAAGGCGTCAGATGTTACCATAAAAGCAATTGGTACTTTGTAGACTTTGCCACTGTAGCGTAAGTATTTCTTGTGATTTAAATAAAGAAATCATTTATTATAAATCATTTAAAATAACTGGATTCAGAGATGCGGAAGCAGCTTGCCGAAATCTCGAATGCAATGATTATGGTTTTCAGGTTGTGATCGGCAAAAAGAAGGATAAGACAATACCTCAAATACCTTTAGAAGATAAACCTCCGTTACCTACTCAAGCCTCCTACATTGATCAAATGAATCGTACTTACCGCACATCTGAGAAGCTGCATCCTCGGCCTCACTTTGAGCCCTCCCAACTTTTGGTAGATACAAATTTGCAAAATGGATTCATATTCAATGATGATGCACATACTTTGGAGAGACAAGGCCTGAAGAATAACAAAAGCCAAACTAACAAAAACATTGAACACTATAAAGGAAGAGCATATATGACGTAAGAATACATACATTTTCTGCTTCTAACTTAAGATTTTAATGGGTTCAAATCCAAGCGACGCAAAGCCGATAGCTACTGTTTTCAGACTTTAGTCTTAAAATTTATTTCCTTGTCTAAATTAATAACAGTAATTAACAAGTAAGAAAATTATGTAGAGTCGTGACCGAATTCTTTATACCCATCACCGTTATGCTAAAAAAGACAAAAATCTTAAGCTAAATTTTTATGCTGCATGGGCACAACTAATTTTTTCTATTTTCAAAATAAAAGTTTGTGTCATATAGGCGTGTCCTTTGAAAAAATTTGGTTACTTGCAAATTCTATGGGGGAATGTTTTTACAGTTGGGTAGACGGACAGACGGACTCCAAAGTTGAAACTGGCTGAGAGTTTATATACTTTATGGGGTTTTGTTGCTTGTTTCTGCTCGTTGTGAAGGTATTGAAGGTAATTTTTTCCATGCTTCTGCAGATACTAAAGCTATCGCTCATAGTATACGCGTTCTAATTTCTGTACATTTATTTGCTATAGTTTATGAATAATGATCAAAACGCCAATTTTGTATTCCATTTCAAAAAAAGGACTGTTCTGACTTTACGTAGTGCTGTAGGTGTGTCCTTCGACCAATTTGATCCATTTTCAATACTGATTTCGGTGCAAGAACTCGCATTGCTATTAAATTTGAAGTCGACAGATTCATTTTTGCGGCCAGGAGAACGTTTACAACAGACATTGCAGAGACGAACAGACGGACAAGTTTAAATGTATCCACAATTTGTTGCTGATCAAGAATGTACATACTTTATAGGATTTTTGAAGCTTCCTTCTGGACGTTGGAAGCGTTTTGACAAAATGCATACACCCTCCGCTGATGGGTACAAAAATAATAACTTAAAATTTTAGTCCATCTTCAAGAAATTTATAGTCATACGTTACAACTGAGTCTGTGCTTTTCACTTAGGACAGGCGAGGTGACAAAATACGTTTCCACATATTTTTCCATACTTTTAATATTATATTAAACGCATTCTTCCAGCATGCCCGATCAAATAAGAAATTTTGTAGAAAATAAGAGCAAGAAATCTTTGGGAATTTACAACGAAACAAGTGAGACATATTCTAATTCAGAATTCGTGGAGAAGACACCGCCATCTAAGATTAACAAATGCACATGGTGTAAACTTGATTGTGATGCAGTTTGCACGCGTTGTCGCGCGTATTATTGCAGTGTACAATGCCAGAAAAAAGATTGGGACAAGCATCGTCGCATTTGCGGAAGACCGAAGTTAGTAAAGTAACTGTTATTTGTTAGTGCACTTCCCTGTTAAAAATTTCCTTTAT
This sequence comes from Glossina pallidipes, assembly GCA_000688715.1. Lineage (NCBI taxonomy): Eukaryota > Metazoa > Arthropoda > Insecta > Diptera > Glossinidae > Glossina > Glossina pallidipes. The sequence continues at coordinate 94,054 of JMRQ01004575.1, read as the reverse complement.
ATTCTTATAAATAATTTTTCCTTTTTTTATAATAATACAGGTTACTGCAAGTGGGAAGAAACATGGAAGCTGACGACAATAACCAAAACGGGACCATATTGAAGGAAAATGTTGAAGAACAGGAAAAATATGACGTCTCTGAGATAACTAAGAACATACCACAGAGTGGCAATGTTGTGACTATAACAACCATTGCAAAAACCAATGTAGTTTTCATACGTTCAAAAGCTACCGATGATATTGAAAATTTTTTCAAAACTGTTAACCATTTACAAAAATTGGGCACAACGCTAAAGACAGTCATAAAAAGACCACGATGTGGTCAAATTCTTATTAATAAATTTTATGATGAGTTCTGTCGCGTCATGATATTAAATCACATTGGAGACGAAGACGTTGTTGTCGTGTACGTTGATTACGGAAATGTGGATATATTGAATTTTAAACATTTATACGAAGCTCCCGATGAATACATTCGGATACCTTTTCACGCCATACCTGTTATTCTAAAAGAAGTTCCCGATTGTTACATGACGGAGGAAATACGCAATTTCATGTATTCGTATTTGAATGACATTAATGTTTGTCTAAAGTATAAACCAGAAGATTTCATTTCCGACAAGGGTGTGTATATGGTTGAAATAATCGACGAGCACAACCAGCAAAATTTCAATAAAATCATCACCAAATTGGCGATTCTGCGGGAACCGGTTGCCTCCAATGAAATTTGCTCGAAAGATGTAAGTTTCTTAGTTCATTCTATACCAGTTTTCACAATATACATACGCACATATGTCTATGTAATTTTAGTATTTACAACATGTACCGTTACCCACTGGTGACAATATTGAATTAGTGGTAATGGATAATTCATTAATGCATACCGCCCTCATTTCCTGTACACTAAAACTTTATGCTTTGGAAATACAAAAATTCAATCGAGACTTGCAAGAATATGCACAAAATTCATCCACTACCTGTTATGCCCCGCGAATGAACGAATTATGCATAGCAAAGTATAGCGTCGATGACAAATGGTATAGGGGTTGCTGTTTAGAACTTGTTGGTGATGGACATCCCTCTATTATGTTTATTGATTACGGTAATATAGCATACGTAGGAATTGATAATATACGTCCGTATCCTCTACAGTTCACATTTCCTATCTATACGTCAGATTGTGAAATTGAAGGCAAGTAAAGGTCTCCATAGACTTTAATAGAATTTCATATAATTTTACTTTGCGATAGGTCTTCCAGAAAAATGCGATGAAAAGCTTGTGGAGAAATTGGAGGAGCTTATACCCAATGGCACTACCATTAACTGTGCATACGTGAAGCCATATGAATCAGACAGTTTTCATATAGTTTCTTTGCCTCACATAGTAAGCAAGTTAAATTCATTAGGGTTATTACAAAAACCGAATGAGAGTTAATTTTTATAAAATACAGAACACTTAACTTTAATACCTTATATTTTCTTTGGCTTTTCTTTGAATGAAACGATTGTCTTGACAAAATGAGGTTTATAATATTACAAGGTTGTCCGTCAGCGAAAATCCGAGATGCACGCTAGTCTTCCTACAATATTTTGGAAGTGAAGCAAACCCATTTTTTGTTATAGTGAGATATTTAGAGATTTGCATATCACCGAATTTAAAAACTAAGCATGTAAGTTTATAATCCAATAGTGTTTATAGTGTTGCCTAAAAAGAATAAAGGTTTTGTTATACCTAAATGGACTTACTTCATTTCCTTCCTTTTTTCGTATCAAATTAGGCTAATCGGTCGTTGCAAGTATGATGAAATGTTTACGATATTTTCGACGTATATCGAGGAGAGAATGCAAGTCTTCTAAATACACAAATGAAGTACGTAAATTGTGCAGTTCTTTTTTTTCTTAATTAGTCTTTCTATATACTGACCAAACGAGTTCTGCATATTTCCAGAATAGTTGAAATAGTTTCAATTAATCCTATATTTTACACTTTTTGTGGTTTCGAGATGTGTTGTCATTAATATTATATTGATTCATTTCTCTTCCTGCTTCATATCATGAACAAATAAAAGGATCGAAAACAATTATTTTTGGCAACATTTGGAAATTTCCGAAATTAAATAATCTATCTGGAATTAAACAATCTTTCTATGTCCATTAATTTTATTAAATATGTGTTTTTATTAGGTTGTTTTTTTGATCCTTAATGCCCAAAGGCATTTTGCGTTCGGGCTGAAATGTGACATATTACAGTCTATATCGGGCACATTGATTGTTTTTCTGATGTGCATACTGTTATTTGGCATTCTTAGTAAGTTGCGTACGTATTTTTGCCAAAATTTTTTTAATTACTCTAAAAGTTAAATTGTGCTTTAGACGAAATTTAAAAAATTTGAATATAATTTTAATTGAACGAACGTAAACATATAACGCGCATAGTTTTAACGAAACGCATTAGTTCGCTCGCAACCAACGTAACCATTTGAAAGATTTCCTTACATGTTAAGTATTCTATTCCTATACAACAGAGAAGAAGACTAGCCGCGGCTGCTCACAGTTTACACAATAGCGCGATACATCGGTGATCAGGTGGGGTGCGAAGCATATTTGAAGGATCTCACGCTGGAGGGAGAAGCCTTCTGCAAAGAGGAGAGCGGTCGAAAACTTGCTAGGGATAAGAGAGACAACTTGACCCTCTCCTCCAAGCATCTGAAGCCAGCCTTTCCAACACAAGAGGTCCACGAAGCATTCAACGACGCCTACGACGTTTTCTACGCCGCTATGCGGCGACATATGGCGGAGCAGAACATCGGCAAGCGTGTGCAGGCGACTGTAATGGCGCGGCTTGCCTTTTTCTAGGCGTCAGGAACCTGCAGAAGCGGCAGTATCCACCGAATAAATTTATTTGGGTACGTGCTGTTTATGCTACTGGTAAATATATTAAGATATATTTCAAAATCTAACATGTATTCACTTGTTTTTATTCCATTTTTAAATTAAAAAACAAGTCCAGCTCTCCTCCTTTGCTCTCCTCCAATGGTAAGTTTGTGTTTATGTCTATTTTATATTTATTTCTACTTAATTTTAGATAAAAAGACAAGTGTAAGCAGTTGACTGCCGTCTTCAATTAAATGCCGCCCATTACCGCCTCGTTCCGCAAGATTGTCTGAGTATCACACAAGCATTCGCATGCGATACTTCTGTTGGCCAATGGTAACTTTGTGGTCTTTACACACAAAATTCAGTAAGTACAACACTTTCCTTTGGCCGATATCAGCACACCAGCAGTGAATTTATGTTGAGTTTATAATGGTGTAGGCCTAAAAGGGAGCCAGCAATTCAAAACAATTGACAACGCGACTATCGCGGTACCTCAAGGATGGAAAACCATGCTTATATGCTTACAATTTTTATATTGCATAATTTAAGGAAAGTAAAATAGGCGGGTCGGAGGATTTGAATCATATTTTTTAAAATACACAGACATTTTGACACAAGTTTTATTGTCTTTACTCTACGCAACTCGAAGAAATATATATTTATAAAGAAGTTTTGAACGTAACTAGTTTTGAAATAGAGAAAAAATTTCGCTTTTAGATATATGTAGAGTCCAAGTAACAATCGAACGTTTCTAAAAATGAAACTAATACATATCACAGCGCTTGATATCACAATAAAATGAAAAAACTTAAATAATAAGGGGTCTTTCTATAACGTGAAATAACTACATAATCCGTGAGTTGAATGAGGGTATTGTGCGGTATTAACGGAAAGACATCGGATTCTTGTCAAGCTTTGCTAAAAAGCAAAATGTTTCGTAGATGCGGAATGGAAGACGTCTTTGAAAGTCAACTTATTACTTGAGCTTTCATTTCTTCAAAAACGATATACCAAATTACAAATCATTTTGCTAATGAGTTGAAACATTTTTTATTTACTTTTTCATGTTTTTTTTATTTTTTATTTTTTTTTTTTTGGTTATAAATCATTTTTTAAATAAATTATTATTGATTTTTCTTACAAATGAAGTCATAGAGTGTTTTCAAATGTTTCCTTAAGGTTTTTAATATCTATCAAGTTTTTATATAAGTTATGTATATGCTAACGGCCAGGCAATTTCTACGTTACGGTTTTACCTTCAACACATTTGTAGGTCTTCAAAACATTTGATATTGGATATTATCTTAATTTATTGTTTAATATTGTTTCCATTTTTACGTTTTCTCTCTAAATGGAGAAAACAATTTGAAGATCATTACATTATATATTGATGTATATAATATTCGTTTTTCTATTTCGAACACAGTTTAAATATTCGGAATCTTATTCATAATATAGTTAACAGGTAATTTGAAATGGACTTCTAAGTTGAATGTTAATTAGTCGGCATGTATAAGCTTACGAAAATGTTTTTTTTCATTTTCGAAGCGAATATTACTCATTTGGACAACTTACATACTATTATCGAATTATATTCGAACTGTCCTCGAATGCTCATTAGCATTTGAGAATGCGCAAGGAAAGAGAAGGCTAGCTACAAGGAAAGATAAGCTCTCTTAAAATATGTTTTCAAACTCGGGTAAAGAAAAGCAATTTTGTCTTTAGTCACGAAAGACGTTTTCCTTTCCAGAACAGCATCCACATTGAAATTTTTTTTCACATGGAATATTCTTAACTTTATAGTACCCGGATAACGCATTTGCGATTGTCTATGCTATTTATTAAAGAATTGAAAAGAAAAAGTAGGTAACGCCTTCCCGTTATTTCAATTATAGTCGCTTGCACGCAAACTAATCGTCAGAAATAGTTACCATAAACTCAACGAGATGCATGTATTTAGATTGCTGAATAGTGCAAGTTCCAGCCAGATACGTCCATAGTCGTTTCCAAAAGAAGACTAAAATTTGATAAGTAAATTCTTAGCATAAAAGCTAGTCTTTTCGTCCTATTTTTCGAATTGAATCAGTACATAATGTTAACCATAAAAAACTAGATTTTTTATCCTATTTTTCGAATTGAATAAACCATGGGTTGCCTAAAAAAACGTGATGGAAAATTTTTGAATTTTTCGGCAAACGTTGCTTTTTAAACCTTTAAGTACATAAAACCTTAATCACGTTCTTTCTGGAACCACGCTTTCCGAAGCGGTCGCAACCCTAAGTAATGGATAATAGCATTTCACCATTATCAATTGTTATAAAACATGTGGGACGCCTGGGGCAATTTTTTTCAAAACCTCGCATATATGCGTCCCTACGGCAACTGAATCGTCATATGGTAAGAAGAGTGAATTTCCAATATTTCATGATAATAATCGCCTCATAACAGTAAATTGACAAAAAACTCGACCTTACCGAATTTAGGCCACGTAAGTCTATTTTCGGATACCACCACATATGAGGATTCTCATGAAACCTACACCTATGCCAAAAGGGCTTCATTGTTGATTTTTTGTGATGGAAACTTGTTCGTAGTAGTAATTAAATAAAAAAATTAAGTTAACCTAATTTGAACCACATGGGTCTATTTCGTGGCCCCACTCCAAACAAAATATTTCATGAGTAGCAGGCCGTTCGGAAAAAAGTTTAATTATTAATATTTTATGATGAAAATTAATTCATAGTAGTCTTTTAACGCAAAAATTAACTGTGGAGAATTTAGATCACATAAGACTATTTTTTTAGGACTCCAACATATTTTTGTTAATAATTATTTAAAAAAAAAATGGTGGCACAGCGGTTCTTACAAAAAATGTCTTTTATAGAAAGCGCCTTCCAAACTACCCAACATCCTAACAGATTCATATGAAATTTTAACTATAGCTTTATAATGAACTTCTCTAGTGGCATTTGTGAGATATTTGGAAACGGTGTCGGTTTTCTATTCCTCGAAAAAATCTATGTAAAATTAACTAGTAAAATCCGAAATAAATCAGTTGAAAACAAATAAGAATACTATATTCGGGCAACGCCGACTGTTACATACCATAAACCACTTCTCCTAGTTCAGTTCCATGCAAAGCTCGAATTTTCATGAAAGCGCGCATATTGGAGGATTAGATTTTCTCACCATATAAAGCGCCTCGATACTGATCAATATTGTACACATTGCATAGGGTCTCTTAAGTTCCTATCTGCACCCTATCCTTCCTAGGTAGTTATAAAAACAAATTCTTGTCGGGATAAAACCTCGTACGGGTTTCACAAAATCGAAAACATGAGAAATTTTATTTTAATAGTTTTGTTCACTGACAAAAATATTTTGTCGATATTTTGTAAATCTTACTTGATAACTTGCAAGCCTTTTCTTACTTCGTCCAAGTAAGAACTAAATGAAAAGAACTTCATGGTCTTTAGTAGTGATTATTTTGCTGTAGGATATCAAATGCGTGTTCAGATATCTTTGAATTCGCCAATCAAGTTGACCCAATAATAATATTAAGTATGACGATAAGTAATCAATTAATGTAGCGTTACAACATTTCTGTAAAAGAACTTTGCTTTGTTCTTATATAATAATTGCAAAAACAACAACCGTGCGGAGTCCTCAGAAATTCAGCAGTTCATCGTTACAATCATATTAAATATGCCCTCACACTTTTCTGCTCTAAAATTTGGTGGCATTATTTGAACATAAAGGATCGATATCTCAGCTTAACTTACTAAAATGTGCATGAAGAAGGTCAAGGGTAAGTTTGTAATGTTCGTATTTCGCATTTTCGATTTTCCTTTGTATACTTTGCAATTCTAAAAAGGGAACCGTTGTTCGTATACAGGAAAAATCGGAGAACACATGGCACATTTATAATTTGGTAGCAGAAAAAAGTCAATTCATCTAAAAAATATTTATCATGGCTTAAAGAAAATAGCAAAGACGATCATATAGCTGCACAATTTCAACTACGTTCTAGTAAAAAAATGAAATTAAATAAGTTAATAAAGCGCCAGTGGTTCTTGCTGGTATTTATACCGGTCATACTGTCTTGATTGCAAGGAAGTGCCATGATGGAATAGATCTTTACGAAATCCCGGTCCTTTCCATAAGGCTGCTTTCGGATTTTTCTTAGTTAAGCCTGTATTTAGCGTTTCTCGACAATGCTTGCAAATTTGATATAGCGACGGTGTCACCTGACAAGACTACAAAGTCAACTCTTAACAATTTTCATCGTCTGCTGATGTTAGTAGGCATTTCTGGTGTATTTTGGACGTAGAAGATAAAGAGAATTTTGTGTGCAAGTAGGTCACATTTTTAGGTTATATAAATTAATAAACAGTGAGATGTTGCCTTTGTTAAAAATTACAAAATTGCGAAAGTCGGCCCCGCTGCCGAAGCCTCTAAATGAAATCATAATAATTAGTAAGAGATACCCTGAGCCCAACTTCCCTTTAACTAGTCTATAGGTTTAATATATTTTCTTGCTCTCATCATCAATGCGGCTAGTTTCGATTCGAAAATGGAAAAAGAAATGCAAAATGAAATTGATAAACATGATGATACTGAAGAGGTACAAATACCGCCACTTTATTATAAGGCAGTAAACTAATTGTATACTTCTTAACATATTTGAAAAATTGAACTTTTTAATAATTATGAAAAACTATTAAGAAATGTAACTAGAAGTTAGAGGACTTAAGGGAAAAAGATCTTTTTTCAATTCATTGATTACTTACTGTACTCAATCAATTTGCTACAATTAATCGATAGTTACAAGTTTACTTAAGATTTGTTAAAAAAAAAAAACTTGTACAAATGAAAACTTTTTCATAATCACATCACAAAATTTTAACATTTTATCAATTCAGTGTCAACTTTATATCATAATTATATCGTAGACTTGTTAAAAAGAAAAAACAAAGTATATATAAAAAGACGTACGTACTTAATCGAGGTAAGTTCAAGAACAAATTTTTCCATTAAATTTATGATTATTTCTAGATGACATAAGAGTAAGAGATTCCATTTAATATTTTTAATTGCCTTTTGCGTGGTAAACTATAATAATACTTTGCAGTTTAAGTTCCAGTTTATGGTATATGCGCATGCGGGGAATATAAATTATAATTTCGTTTTTAAATCTACAATCGGTTGACATTTTTCCCCAAAGACAAAGATCGAAAGATCGTTATACAATATATTTTAATAGATATCGCTAAGTGCACATACATTTATGTGCACACTTTTTGTGTCTACTCAAGTATGTCTTGTATATAAAATAAGAGACGAGAGAAAGAGTATTTGATGTGTAATATTTTTTTTAAGTAATTACGGCATTATTTTTGTTCTTTTTTTTTTCCTTTAATATTTTTATATGATTGATGACTTTAAATGTGTTTTAATTAAGTTTAGGGTTAGCAGCAGCTGTAGACGCAGCTGCGGCGGCAGCCGCTACACTCGCAGCAGCACCACTTATAGAGCCTAGACGTGATAGGGAAGGTTCACGTTTAGGAGGCACTATGGGCTTATTGGGTGGTATAGGTGGTGGTAGCCCTCTGGCACCGGCTGGTGGTACACCTGGTACTGTAACAGGAATTGTAACAGGTGGCACCGCGATGGGTATAGGATGAAGCGATGGTGGAGCTTGATCGAGTGAGTGGCCTGCCGCTGCAGCAGCAGCTAGAGCTGAATATTTACCGCCAGGTGCTCGCTGGATGGTGGCGGTTGGTTGCATTTTAGCTGGCGAAGGTGAAGGTGGTGCTACAACTACAGTGGCCGTAGAACTCAGGACAACAATTGCGCCCGAACCCATCGAATTTACTGGCGCGAGATTACTTGCGGAGTTCTCGTTATTAAGATTGTTAATAATGTTGGTTGGAACGGTAGCAGCAGCGGTCACATTGGTAGCTGTCATTTGCGGTAGGGATGAAATAGTCGCGGCCATGGCCACACCTGTACGTACATTCTGTCCGGGGACAATAGAACGTGCTATTCCCGTGGTGGGTCCTGAAACGGGTACACTAGACACTGTAGCTGTGGGTTGCACAATTTTCGCAATATTCACCATAGGAGTAACCGTACATCCATCTTCTGGAAATTGCATATTACATATTTCATTGAAATTTCTTTTAAACAAACATAAACAATGCAACAAAGAACTAAGAATTTACTGGAAAACTTTGCTGAGGATAAAACGCAAAGCAAATAAAAAATGTTCAATTTCAACGAAAAATGTAAACAGGATGCAAACTTATTTTAGACGAGAAAACGTTAATCACGACATTTCTGGCGATAAGGGTAATTTTCTTTGAAATATCATAATACAGGACCATTTTCATAGTCATTACAATTTTTTTTGCTTCTTTAGCAATTGATTTGTTTCAAATTGTTACTGATAAATCCAACCCCGTGCACTAAGAGGCAATTTTTTTGAAAACATTTTCAAATTGAAAATAATTTCAGGCGAGTTCGAGATTTTTGTCGAGTTTTTTCTTTCTGAAATGTTTGTTGCCCATTACCATAGACATTGGACGTGGGTCATTGGATTCCTATACATTTACATGGGTCAACTTCGTGTGGTTTTTTATTTGTAAATTCGAACCGTTTAGAAAGTTAAGTTTGGACTTTGATTGTTTTGTTTCAATCTCGCCACTTTATCTTTCTTCGGCAAATTTTTAATAAAAAAAAAGCCGAAAATGATATATGTGCTCGTTCATTTCTTTTTAATTGCATTGCAGGAAAGGCATCTAAAATCTAAATACGAAATTTTTAATTTACAAGTTAACCGTTTAGGCATTATCTAGGGTTACTTGACATACTTCGGCTCGTTGCTTCTCAATAATAAGCGGTAAAATAAGATCAATATGGAATAGGATGCGTACATCGTATGGTTGAAGAAGTTGTCATGGAGAAGTCATTGTTTAAAGAACCTTTTTGCCTCTGTGTGATATTTTTTGAATAGTTAGATCATGAATCGAGCCTGATATATTTATTTTGTAGTAAAAATCGTGGTCCTAAAGAACTTTCTTTATTACAAGTAGGACAATTTTTCTCGCCTAAGAAGTTTTTTTCAAAAATGTTTTAACAATTCACTGGCATACACAAGAATAAAAAATGAAAAGGGTACAACAATAACAACAATAATATTATTTAAAAAATAAACTGTAAAAGAAAGTGCTAAAAAGAGATTTCTCAAGCGTCTTTGAACAAAGTTATGCAGAACGTGTGGAAGAAAGAAAAAAAACCAAACAGAAAGACTAATAAAATTTAATTTTCAAATTAAGTAACAAAATGAAAAGAAGAGAAAAGAAAAATCACCTGGTTTATTTAATTTTCAGTAAACTTTTTTTTGATTTTGATTTTATTTGGAGTTGATTGTTGCAGAATGTGATGAAGATAGTTCACAACAACAACAATAACGACAGAGGACAATAGAAATATATGTAGGTGAAGAAAGCATAAATTCAGATTTTCGTTTAAATTTTAAAAACATTGTTTTCTGTACACATTAGATCTTTTCAACAAAACATTTCTGCGAAAAATTAAGGAATTCTTGTTTTAGATAAATACTAAAATACAAAATTATAAAAGAATATATGGTACAATAGTACGAAAATAGTTCATAAAAAAAAAAAACAAAACTTACCGCTATAGGCGCGAGATTTTGAACCAGACAAGTTAGCTGAAGTAGCAGCATTAGCAGCAACCAAAGCGGCATTTTGTTGCATCTGATGTTGTTGTTTCTTTAATGATTCATTTTCCGTACGCAAACTTATAACTTCCTCCTCTAAGTCTTTGACCCTGAAACAGCAAAATAAATATTAATATTAAATTTTCCAATAGTTGAGAAAAGCCTTCTCCACCTTAATTCCTCTTTAATCAAATTGGCTTTTAAGGTTTTACGTTCTTGATCAAAAGCAGCAGCTTGCTTCTCTAGTTCCTCTTCCATGCGTAAAGATTTCTTACTCTCCTCCTCTAAACCTTCGGCAATGGTATCCGAACGCTGTTTCTCCTCGGCCAAAATTTGAGCTAGGTCCTCAGAGCGTTTACCTTCAAATTAAAATGCTTCAGAAAAAAATTTTTTTTTTTTTTAGATCTATGCCCTTACCCTCTTCTATATATTTCATCATAATTTTTTTACGCTCTGCAATTAATAGTAGTACTATTTGTTTTTGACGGTTACGCTCATATTCTAAGGTTTCTTGTAATTTCTTTATATCTTTCTCCAATTTCTTCACTTGAGCCTTCTCTTCTTCCAATTCCTGACGCAATTTAGTGCGTTCCATTTCCAATCCGTATGTTATGTCATCACCTTGCGCCGTGTCATGCTCATGTTTACGCTTTTCCTCTTCTAATTCTTGCAGCATACGTTGATTATTCTCTAGCGATTCAGTTAAGATGTTGACCATACGCAAATGGGTGGCCCTCTGCTTACTGACCATTTGGTATTGTTGTTCCATTTGTTGTTCTATGATTTGCCGCACTTCCATTTCAGCTTGCGCGGCTTGCGTTGAAGATTCGCGTGAGATTAAATTGCCAGATAATGCAATTTTGTCGCGAAATATTGCCGCATAAGGATCATTAGGTTGAATACGCTTTGAACGCAATTGTGTTATGTATTGTTTCACTCGTTCGTTGCGTAAAGCCGCTATAACCACATCGCGTGCTTGTAATTCACCCTCCAAATAATATAACATTTTTACCAGCTCACTGTACGGTATTTCGGTGCGAGCAACCGGTTTAAGAGGATTACCGCTGCCCGGCTTTATAGTTTGAAATTCATTTGTGGCATTCACACTGCCAGCTGCCAGATGACCAGCAACTCCAGCACTCATTGTCATACCGCCGTTATCTAGGGAGTGGTCTCCACTAGCACTACCCACAAATCGGGCAGTGCCACTATTTTCCGATGCAAACGGGTCATTGGCATTGTGTTCCATTTCGGGGAAAATACTTTAAAACCTTCCGACTTTTACTACGTTTTTCTTAATTTAACTAAGAAAAGAAACTATGAAATTTTACATGTGTATTCTGAAGGGATAAGAAAAAACAATTTCTCTCCCCACGCCGCTATACAGTTTTCCTGTTATTGTTATCAAATATGTATGCGTTCTTTAGTAAAGATATTACTTGTACTACTTTTTAATTTATCAATTCATTTAAATATATATTTTTAACTTTTTTTTCATTTAAGAACTTTAAATAATTTTAAATAATTTTAGTAAGAAAAGTGCCAAGATTTCAAAGGATTTTCCTGAGAAATCTTTCTCTTTGTTTTGTTCGAAATGTCAAATTCGCTCACATTTGACAGAGCTGCCAAAGTTTAATTTTCACAATTGATTTACAATGCAAAAGCGCGTTCTTCCTAGCGAGTAAAACAGCTTATACATTCTGAGATAAGCAAGAGCCATTATATTCATAGTTTCAATAAATTACGGAAGAAAGCGCGATTTAAATTCAAAGACATTAAATGTGTAAGAAGCTAACAGTATCACGTTTTCTTAATTTTTTTAAATGAATAAATTTGTTAATTTCAATCGCTTTTTTACTGAATGAAAAAAAAACCTTCCTAACAGTTTTTAACTTTTGACTGCCTTTTTATTGACGCTGTCTCTGTTTTCACACATTAAACTCCACGAATTAATAAAAAATTAATGGTTCGCTTTATTTTTGAAAAACAAATGGTTTGGCGATATTATATGCTAATGAATTTCTGATCCTTTTTCCTATTAATCGATAAGCATGCGGGATAAGAGAAGGAGTTCTTACATAAACGCCATTACCTTGAGGTGTCCATGCTTGAAATTTGCACTCCACATCTACTGGTATGCGTAAGCTAATCCAGCCAGCGGTTGATAGTGTTATGTCTGAAGAACATGTCAATTCTTTACATTTTGGTTTCACTATATAACCTTTCGCCGTTAAGCGTTGTTGAGACGGGCTCAAACCCGGCCATCTACTAAGCCTACTTGCATCACCGAAGGGTAATTGTAAAAGCGGCGTGTTTAAATATTTATTATAAAGTTCTTCGCTGTGCTGCGTTTCTCCTATGAGGATAGGTAGATTTGCAGACGCAAACAAAAACACTTGCAACCATTCTAAATCTTCCGCATCGCTTTCCAAGAAATCCAACCGTGCTAAACCACCCACAAACAAGCTCATGCCTGGCTGCAAGCGGACAGCGCGTGGTGTTATCATTCGTTTTGGTTGGATTCGAGTTAACTCTTCCGATGTTAGAAAACTGGTAATTTGATCAGGATGCATTACGCCGGGAGTGTCGTAAAGCCACTTGCTCGCTTGGTAGACTTTGCTACGCTCATCTAAAGTTGTGATTGGCCTTACACCAAGGCTCATTGAAAACGCGTCGCTAAGTTCGCTAGAAGATTCGTGTAGAAAAGTGTTTCCAACTTCTCCTTTGGGAGTTGCATCAGCCAAAGTTGCAGCTTTCTTCGATTTTCCTTTAAACAGTTTCGCTTCCTCGCCTTTAATCGCGCGTGCTGCTAATAAACGTTTAACCCTTTCATAAACTCTGACATCTGCAGGCCTATATATAGGAAATTTCAACATTTGAAGTGTAGTGCCTGGCCAGGGACATGTGGTAGCTTTAGGTATTATGTCCGCATTTCCTGGACGACTGTAATCGGAATTCAGTAAGATGTTAAAAAGGGAACTTTTCCCTACGTTTGTACAGCCCATTAGATAAACGTCACCTTTGTACGCCCAAATTTTTTGCAATTGTGTTATGAGTTCCTCAATACCATAGCCCGTTTTAGCCGAAATTAAACTAACGTGTTTTATATTTAGGCTGTCGAAACCGGCTTTAAGCACTTCCTTCTTCAAACATTCTTTAATGTGATCTAAATAACTATTACAGTCGCGTGGCAACAAATCAACTTTATTTCCTACGATGAAAACTGGCCGTTTATGACCTAACAAACGCTGCATACCTGGCCATATCGAACAAGGAAAATCCAATAAATCTACTATTATTACAGCCAAAGCAAATTCATTTTGAATTCGGGCTATTGTGTCCACATAAAACTGTGGAGTGACTTCAACATCTAATGCTATGTTGTAGTATTTAAGGAAATGGCATCGCTGGCAAATAATTGATTTTAGCTCGGTTTCAGTTCGCCCTCCAAAAATCTCTAAGGGTAAAAAACCTTTACAAAAACATCCTTATTAACAAGGGGCTTTTACAAGAAAAAAAGAAAAATTTTTATGGTTACCTGGTTTAGTATGTTGCTGACAGTGAAGAAGAGCACCGCAGCCATTACAAGGTACCTTTGAAGATGGCATAGTAATATCAGATTTTCCCAAGTTATTGTCTTGTTTGTCTGCTGAATCTTCTTGAGATCCGGCGTAAAATTCGTAATCATCCATCCAGTTTTTAGGTATAATGCTCGGTTGCCAGCCTTTTGTCATTTCCTCGATTTGAGTGTGGTGCCGCTTAAGCTTACCTTTGATTAAAAACGACCTCTTCAGAGCATAGCTCATATGATCGGCCTGCTGTTCCAAATAAGAGCTGAACAAAACATGTTCGTGATCCTTATATCTTTCCTGCGTTTGCAGCCAATCTCTAGCTCGGAAACTAAGGGATCGATCTTCTTCTGCCTTTGCACATAATAAGCGTACATCTTGTTTTGAATACTTTCCAATTGAAATTTTAAGTAGTTTCAACTTAATTAATTTTTTTAATATCCACATTTCTAATACTAAAGTTGATAAAACATCTGTTTTTCCCTTTTACAGTGCTGCACATTTAGGTTAAGTGAAAAAAATTCTACCTTAATTAGAATACTTTGTATGCAAAAACTTGGCAACCAGGATTGTGAGAGAAACTGTTCATAAAGTTGGCGACTTTCATTTTGTTTTTCTCCTCCGAATCGTAAGAGCCGGAACCGAAACAATAGACGGAAGAATTTCCAAAAGAAAAATAGAATTTTGCTAATATTTCAATAAAAAAAAAAGTAAAAAGTTAAAAGTATTAGCACGAAGTTGTTAACCATCAAAATAAAAACGCAACGCAAGTTTGTTAAATGAAAAATTTTGTCTGACACGAGAAAAGAAATTTCGAGTGAAAGAAAAAAGCAACAACAAAAAAGTAGACAACGGGCGAAAAAGTACAGTGAAATTTGTAAGAAGGAAAAAAGAAGGAGAAGAAATAGTGAGTGATAGTGCATTCGTCTGCAAAAACAAATTATCAAAATCTGAGAATTCAAAGAAGAAAAAGGTAAGTTTAGAAGGGAACTTGGAATCTAAAAAAAATACCTACTCGAGGAAATATATATGCAACATATTCATATGTATGAATATGTTAATTTACTCCAGCAACCAATTGCGAAAGAAATATAGCGTTGTTGCTGATGACGGCGATGTGTTTCTTATACCATTAACCTATTGTTGTTGTTTCTTAAGAGATTGACACTTAAGTGTATCTCATATACACGGTCTTAGTATAAAAGAGAGTAAAAGAGTTGTATTTTTCATGTGTGTATAATTTTTTTCCTTCCATCATGTAAAGCAATGAAGTGCGGATAATTACAAAATTTTTTTATAGAAGCAACAAAGTAAAGTAAAATGAGAGTAGATGGAAAAGGTATTTTTTTTTTTTTCAATGTTTTAAAAGGTAATATTGAGATGTATGAACTGCACTCTCAACTCCACTCTCAATAATATTGAGTCCAAGGCGACCTAAAAACAATTTCTACACTATTATAATAAAGGTGGTTTTTCTAGAAATGTAAGTTGAATGATTGGTTAACGTTTTCGTATGGTTAACGAAATGCCAAACAAAACGGAAAGTTAAAGTCAGCATGTTAATATATATGTATGTACGCATTTGTGTAGATCTACAAATAAAACTTCTTGCTAACAACCAAAAAGAAAATATGTCTGAATGCCAGTGTGTATTATTATTTTAAAGGATTTGCTTTTCTGTCTTTTTAAATCCCACACGTATGTTCTTTATACAAAACTGTGTATGTTTATATATCTCGCCATCAATATTTTTTAATGCGCCTTCACCTTTTTCTTTCTTTCCCCTGCATTTTCTTCTGATACATTTTCCGCATATATCTGCATATATATATATTTTCTTACTTTTAAAACCTAACTTTCATTCTTTGTGCATTTTTTATAATCTCCAGTCTATTCTTTCTCGCTCCCTCATTTCATAAATTCTCATCGCCGAATATCCGTAGAATTTGAAAATGTGTTTATTGAAAATTTTTTTTTATCTTACCTTTTCTTGCTGCTCTCCTTATCTTCTAAAAGTTTTAGGAGTGAGTGTATGCATTGACTATGCAATGTTGTTATTGCCTCAATTTTGCAAAAACAACAAGAAAAAAGATACATAACATCAGAAAATAAAAGCTAGCACTTTTGTAAGCACAGTAAACTTTGTTGCGAAATAAAGTTTCAAATATATTTGATTGAATCCATGTGAAGCAATGATCGCCAAACGGTGACTCGTAGACCCGAAGGAAATACATGCTTAGTTGAATAAAAAGTTTCGATTTTATATCAAAATTCCTCTTTTGAACTCCACCAACATGAAAGCCAAAGGGTAGTTGAAATGTTGCGGCACCAAAATAAGACCTAAGTAATGAGTAAGCTTTCTCTAAATATTGCGGCCAAATCACTTTTTTCATATAATTTATATTCCAACCAAAAGAATTAAGAAAATGATTCCTTTGAAGGAAGTAGATAATGATTATAAATCAAAAATTGTAGTAATGCAATTTAATTGCATGATCACTTAAAAATGGGAAGACGATGAAGCTGCCAAATAACCTTTTCACAATCCTCGTAGTTGGTTCGACCTAGACTGGACCGTCACTACTCCTGATTAAGAAAATCCAAGTTATATGATTGGCGTAGTCTTCGCGGTCTGTGAATTTACTATACTTTCCATAATTGGTCGATTTGCAAAAGATTGGCAATCGCTGTCGAGGCGAATCACCTTTTTTGCTTTTGAAAATAGAAACAACTAAGACGTTTATAGTCAGCTGGGGCCGAATTTTGAATACCCATCACCGCTTATAATAGTTTATAAGGTAATAAGGTAAAAAGGGGCGGGGCCCATTTTTCGGATATAAATTGTGCAATGCTCCCTCCACCATCACTTTTGGTATCTTCCTGTTCAATTCTTTCTAATTGGAGGCAATGTATCGTCACGTTCAGTATGCATAGAATAATACTTAATATTTTCTTCTTTAGCTAATCAATAATAAGCAGAAAAAAATCAGAAATTTGGTCATCGTGAATAGTTGCGTAGAGTCCTCCGTAAAATAAATTTGAAAAATATCAAAAGACCACATGTCTTGAATTACACATGTCGTGTAACAACTTTCAAGTTTTCTATCAAATTTGAAGTCCCAGCCGGATTTTTAGGTCAGCAATATACATTCATACAGATACACAGACGGACACACACGGGAAGATCGATTCAAAATTTGAGATTGGTCAATAAGATGTATAGTTTGCAAGATCTCTGAAGGTTATTGGAAAATGTGTACATCCATCCCTATCCTTTCGCCATGAGTGCAATAATTTTTCCATTCCTAGCTAGCGCTTAAAACTTTCTTTTCGGTATAATTTCTATTCAAAAATTCAAACGCTTTAATTCAATACTAATATGCATACGGTATTCGTTCTTAATGCCTTCACCGAATCCGTCGATATCCACGCATACATAAGAATCTATCGTGGAGTTATGCTCTCGTAATGGATTTCAATTTCTTTTATTGTGCAATTTCTCATTCATGTGTTTTCTTGCGCCCCCTAACACCGTGTTAGCCTTCTTTCTATTTTGAATATCATTAAAAATGCCTGCGTTTGTTTATATATACGTATATATATATATATATATATATATATATATACATATAGATGTTGTTTTTGTAACTCTTTCACTTGGTGGAGAATTGCCACACAAATATGACAACATCCGCACACATGTATAATGAATATGATTTACAGAACCAAAGGCGCAGTGATGCTACCGAGTAATACACATACTAACCTTAAAACTAACGAAACTGAACTATATATCTGTAGATGAACGCTTCTGTGCTTGATTTTTTGTTTTTGAAAAACAATGCAACGGCGCACAAATTTAACTTCTTGATGCCGTCCTTATCAACCAGTATAATGAAAAACCACTAAAAGTGCACGCACACATTGACAGAGAAATCATTTATACCCCAGCTTCTGTACTCTTAGACCGTTTTCATGGATAATAGACGAAAAGATGTTAAATCCTAACTCTGCGAATTTTGCATATAACCTAACTAGTGGAATAGCAGAAGAAGCACCAATTGTAAGAGTAACTAAAAATCCCTTAACAAATATATATATATATATATAGATACAGAGCCCAACATGAGACACGTTGTTTATTCGTGATAAATTAAAAACGCATAGTGCATGCCACTGGTGTGGTGGTGCGGGGCCGAAGAGTTTAGAAATTTCCGTTTTTATGCCTTTCTTGCTTACGATGCAATGACTGTGTTTGCATAAGCACTAGATAGGCAGGGCTGCCCTCCCAGTTAGTTGGCTGTGCTCGGCTAGGTCTGGTAAAACATACAAGTACAATACAGTGGTTTTCAACTTTTGGAAAAAGAGAATAGTACCGCCAAGTCTCCTCACCTATGATGAAGACATCTTTTATTTAATAAAAGCTTACATACTAAAAACTTTAGTGCCTGCCTAGGCAATGCACCGGACCTTTGTAAGGAAACATTTCCCATAGTCTGGCACGCCTTGGAAAAAAGAATAATACCGCGAAGTCTTCTCACCTATGATGAAGGCGTCTTTTATTCAATAAAAGCTCGTATACTAAAAACTTTAGCGCCTGCTTAGGCAATGCACCGAACCTTTGCAAGGAAACATCTTCCATAGTTTTGCACCCCTTGGAAAAGGAAAATATTGCCGCGAACTCTCCTCGCCTACGGTGAAGTCATCTTTTATTTAGTAGCTTTAGGGAATAGACTGAGCCTTTACAAGGAAACATCTTCCATAGTTTGGGAACCCCCTGTCTTAATAAAAAGAAGAGTCCATATCGTTGTTAGGCAGCAGGCAATTTTCCGTTTTCTTTGCAGAAGAAAAATATTTTTGAAAAAAAAAAAAATAATTTTTTTTGTTTTGCTATTGCGTTTGTGCATTTGTTAAGTTCAACTTTTTTGTATATACCTTAAACTATTAATTATTGAATGCGGAGCAGAAGCAGCTAAATGGAGAGCGAACATTCAATACGAAAATTAACGATGAAATAGGTGGAAAGGAAAAGCGAGAACGAATTGTGGGTATCAACCGAATTAAGCGAATGCATGAAATACGCAAATTACTCTTTCAACTGCGAGCGGGTTTATCAGTTAGCCATTCTGCTGATTGCTGTCAAGGACATATAGTTTCAAATCGATATAGTTTGCCTGAGTATTTTCAGATTATCGTTCGTAAATATTTAATTATGAGACTCAATAAGTTTGTACAATGTTCGATACGATAAGTTCGTATAGATGTCGCCATTATTGACGAATCCTTTTGATTTGCAGATATTACTAACCTGCTTTGCTGTTCGGAGTTGAAAACGGATGAAGATAAAAAGACAGCTTGCGTATGTTGCAATGATCAGGAGTGCTTTTATCTTACGGATTCCGAATGAGTGTTACAACCGTAATGATGCGGTCAGTCAGAAGTGAGCTTCAATATAAAAATGAAAACATTCTGATTTCAAGAAATATCAAGAGCCTAGTCTGGGTTGCGAATATTAAGTTCAGAAGGAAATCGAAATTCATTCGTTCTCTCGAATCGAAACTCATTGTTACTGTTAATTCTTAATATATTTAAAAACAAAAAAAAAAACAATGAAAATTATATTCGGCTGTGACCGAATCTTTTATACCCATCATCGTTTTCATAAAAAAGCCTAAAAAGGAAGGAAAATAATTTTTTCTTTGTTTTTTTTTTTTATTAAAAGTGAAAATTTATATCGTCAGTTTTTGCTGTTGTTTCTGAGTTACATCCTTTGTTTTGTCTTTTACAAATTCCTTGCTGCGAAAGTGACATTATTTACCATGGGCAGAGGGACAGATGGATAGGCAAAAGCTTTAGGTGCATTTCAAATTTAACACTGATTAAGAAAATATATATGTATACATATATTGTTTCGTAGGTTCGTAGGTTAGGTTTTTGATAAAACAATTCAAATCTTGATATACAATAATATTGGGTAAGCATGACCGATTTTTTTAATTTTTCTACAGGTACTATGGCATCGTCCATAAAATATGCGTTTAAATATTTTATAAGTTTGTCTGCGCAGGTTTGTGGCAACCAATTTTTCTCGGATGTGTTCTCAAGTTACATGGTACTGCAGACTCGTCTTTCAACAAACTTGGCCCACTTCTAGTACCAGCCTGCAAGAACTTTCAATGTTAAAGCTTATAGTTTTATTGTTGCGGCCAGAAGAATGCTTACAACAGATATTACACAGACGGACATATTTAAATTGATTCAGAATTTAATACTGAAAAAATATATATATATATTATTTTATGGCCCCTCCAAAGCTTCCTTCTGGTGTTGGGGTGCCTGCAAACGTTTTGACAGAATGAATATACCTCTTATCCGAATAGCATTTTTTCTTTCTAATATTTAAGCAAGGTACGAGTACACTATCGATATTTGGGTGGTATGTTCAGTTTGTCTTTTCCTCTTGATTAATTTTTAAAAAAACAGCGTTATGAACACCGTAAAGCATTCTTGTTCCACTACATGTATTGGAGATGTTTTTCAAATTGAAACTTAACTACGTAGATGAAAGCTTTTATGTTTGGTTTTTTGTTTTTTCTTTCAATACATACTACCTTTAATCTATGATTTCCGAAGGTATTCAATAGAGACGAAGAAAGGTGCTATCGAAAAAGAATGCAATCGGGATGACACTATTTCATCACTTTATGTATCGACCTTCGATACATCAGATACCGTTATATTTACACATAATAGCAATATTGCTAATTATACGGTTGCAGCACCCATCAACTCGCGGACAAAGCAACTTCAAGAAGATTCAGTTTGTTTGCTTGAAAATTTGAAATGTGAAATATTCAGAAATCAATGTACGCCTTGAACGGATCCTCTAACACAGCGAGCTTGCCGGTGCACAATACGCAAATAACGCAATTACGAACATTAGAGTCGGGCAAGGCCGATCATTATATATCCTACACCACATTTTCTAACACAATTTTTTTTTTTTTTTTTGTGAAATTACAAGTATTGGTCAATTTTCATGACCACACACTAAAACTTAGACTTTTTCTGCTCTATAGGATTCAAAAAATAAGCTGAGATGATCCAAATTTCGTACAGTAATTCCTTTTATGTTAAATTACTACTTTAATATAATTTTCATGATGAAGTCTTAAAAATTATATCCTTTTGTCGTATGAACTTCAGTTTTCATTATATGAGAGAGGGTTCACAAATTGCTCCAACTGATTTAAAGTTAGTATGTCGAAACTGCTTAGCCACTTTTGCCGAGAGATTTTCAAAATTACAATATTTTTCCATATGACGACTTTTCAGAATATGGCCTTATATGCGGAGTGATCGAAAAAGTGGACCGATCCGAACCATTCTCAATAGCGTTCGCCCTTGGGTCAAAACGCGTCACTGTATCAAATTTCATTAAAATATTTCAAAAATTTCGACTTCTAGCTTGAATATATATTTACATGGACAGACGGACATAGATCAATTCAGATTATGATGCTGAATCCATCGATACAGTAAAAGGTGGGTGTACGTTAACAAGTGGTCTGGGGGCTTCAGTTGCGTTAAGAACCTATTTACCAAGTTTCTTCTATTTTGAGTTTACAGTGTCCACGTTCCAAACGTAGTAGACGACAAAGGGTTTTCGTTAAATCGGTTCCAAATCTTAAACTATCTAAATAAATATATATTAAGAGATTTCAGATATGAGTTCATCAACTTTGATATTACACATCGAGAACAAAGGTATATGCGGCTGCGGAAGCACTTCTGATTTAATATGCGGCTTCCATAAGGAATAAGAAACTTGCCAGTGTGTTTTCAATTTAAGGAACGCGTGCTCACTTCTGGTAGATATCTTACGGCTTTCGAATCACATGATTCTGAAAGAGAAGAATGATTTTTAACCTTGACACACACACCCCTATTGACGAGTATTTTCACGTAACTCTTTGGTCCGAGGGGTATCAAAAATTCGACAAAACACAAAGAGAGCTTTCTCTCATGTTGCCTTTTTTTTTGCATTTCTTTTCCTTTGCTTTCAATAATTTTTTCTTTGGCTATTTTTTTTATTCCTAATTGGTGTGTGTAAGCGTTTTCGTGACTGCGAATTACACTACGAAAAAAAAAAGAAAAAAAAAACTTTTGTATGTTTAACATTTAATGTGCAGAAATTGCCTTGAAAAGTGAAAGGTGTAGTATTGTTGTTGTAGACTTAGTTACTTAGCTTTTTTTTATCAGTTTCTTTTCTTCTTCTTTGTTGCTTATTTTTTTTTTTTTGCCTTTGCTCTTTTGATATTATAAGATAGTTTAAACTGCTTTTTAACCCGATGGTAATTTTCTCACTAAAAATTTCATTCATCGAATGTGTTCCGATAATCATTAGAAATATATATACATATATATATATATTCTTGTAGAATATTCGATTGCGTTGAACAATCTGAGGAGAACTGAAAAAAATTATCGCTTTTTTACAAAACAATACTGTCCGATGATAATGATGATGATGATGATGATATATACTGACTTTTAACATAATAATAAATATTTTTTAATAATTTCATATTTTTAAAAGTCATACTACGTAGACGACTAAAGTCTAGAGATCGTTCGTTTAACATCAAGTGACACCGCTTGTCAATGTGAACTACATAAATGGATGCATGGAAATTAATAAACACTTAAAGGCTAAATATTTTTTAGACTACATGCTGTTATATGTCCAGTTAATCGCTTATTAATTATGGTACCACTCTAATGAATCGGTAAATACAACAATTCATGATTACATGAATGCATTGTATTCTGTGGAACCTTTTGTTGATTTTGTTTATCTGAGATTTCATATTTGTCGTCAATATGAGAGACATTTGGCATTTTACACCAGTCAGCGATATTTGAAATACAAACAAAGCTTTTCAATTTATGTTTATGATCTAAGGAAAAAGTACGATTTGTTGTCTATTACGTCAGGAAAGAAGATTATATTTACATCCAACTCTTTTCTTGCGCGGCCTTTTTTTACTCGATTTTAACACAACGTGCGAATAAACACAAAAAAAAAACCATTTTTTTTATTTCTAAATTTGAGAATACCTTGCAGAAACTATATACACGGCAACGCCGTGATCAGAACACGGTCGATTTATGTTCAGCTGCTAATAACAAACATTATGACACGAAAAAGACCAACAGAACCCATTAATAACAGTAATGACATTCTTCATGTGAATCAAACTCGACAGCTGTGCTACACATACCTGATGATATATTTACTGATAATCGCATTTTTGGCTCAATCCGTATTAAACGCGCATGCCTGTCATCAAATGGCGGCGAATGGTTGAAAAATTGATTTTTATTTCTAATTTTAATTTTTATATATTGTGCTTAAGGACTGGTTTTGCACTTCACATTAATTTTAATTTTTTGTTTTGGTTTTATAAATATGTAATATGGACTCCATTATTACTTTTTTTGCACGGTCTTTTTTTTGGGAAAATACTGAAGATTTTTTTTTATCTTACACAATTTTTTTTGTACGTTTTCCCAGTGAATGTCTAGCGCGTAAAAAAATAGTTGGATGTACTTATAACAACCAAACAACAAAAACCAAACTTCTGAGACCACATGATAGGCACAAGTTCTCGTCTAACATCATATTTTAAGCCAATTTAGGCATCTCCGTACGTCCTTACGTATGATATTTGTAGTAAACATTCGAATATCGGTTTCAAATTTGTCAAACACATTGAAAGCTTTTGCAAACAATTTAGGGTTGAAAGTCGGCCAAGTTGTTTGTAGGACTTATCTACAGTACAATGTGTACTGAGAACAGCTGTGTTTTAAAAAGCAAAAACAAATTTATAGTTTTTTGCTTGTTACGCCTGATACTGCGGGAAAAACTTCACACACGATTCTCCCTAACTGTACAAAAGCGGAGAAAGTCGGCCATTTTCAATTAATATTATAGAGTATCGTTTCATTCGTTTGTCAAAAAGTTTGTAACACCTAAACAGCAGCGTCAGGGACAAACCTTGTAACGTCTATATATTCCTGATCACAATCTGAGTCTGAATGAATCTAAGCCTGCGTGTCCCTCTGTTAATTTTCTTATCGCAAAAATAAACACATCGGTTTTGAACTTGGCAAAGTTATTGGAAGTTGGTTTTGGAAAAGGTCCATTAGTCATAAGCTGTCAGGCAGATGTACCGTAAAAATTTTCACGTGTATCCTATAAACATTGAAAAAAAATTAACAACGCCCACCGAATATTGTAGGGGGCATAAAAAATTCGGTTACAGCCGAATATAAAGTTCTTACTAACATATTTACGATGAGGTTATTGATCGAGAAAAAGAGAAAAAACCCGAAATTTGTGATTTTAATATATAAACTATTAAAATAGTGATTATTTTAAATAGCCGCAGCTGCCAAGCGAATAAAAATAAAAAATAAATATTCAACAACTTACAAGTCATACAGTATAGTTTTATTTAAAAGTAAGCCCGATCGCTGGGGTTTAGTAAACAAATACAAATTAATAAGAGACTTGGCGGGCCGGCACTAGCCATACAACAAACACAAAAAACAATGCTTTCTCTTGTTAACACATTTCGAATTTGTATCAATTTTCGTACTCCGAGGAGATAGTTACAAAAAACGCTCCAGTATCAATTTTCTTATGAAATAAGGTCGTTAAGTAATGCAAACCGCAAACAAAACAAGTTCGAAAGTTATATTCCACTATAACCAAATATTTTATACCTTCTACCACTTTTTTAAACAAAAGTTTTTTTTATAGATACATCAGAATCGCCCCCATATTTTTATGTCCCACGCCACTTGTGATAAATTTGCCCGGATGTATTCAACACACAGAAGGACTTCACATAGACTCATCTTTGATTACACCGATCCATTCAGAATCCCTATGTAAATTATTTTCTGAATTGATCTAAGTTTGTCTGTCCGTCTGTCTGCCTTGATTTCTTGTGCTCAACCTGCAGTTCGCTATTTTAAATCATTTTGAGGAAATGTCGTACACCGATGTTTTTTGGCCCAAGGACCAACTCTATTAAAAATGATTTGAAGCGGACAACTTTTTTGACCATCCCTCTCATAAAGCCTTCACAAAGTGCTACATTACTAAGCGAAACGATGTAGGAATATTTAATGGTGGGCCATATCCCACTGTACTTATTATTTATGAATGTTGAGAAAAAAAAATTAATTTTTTGGCGTTTGAAGGCAGTGCAGTTTTAAATATCAACCAGCGTTCTAGTGTTTCTGTTAACTTTGGAGTCGATAGCTTTAGTTTTGCAATCAAACAAGGGACATTAGACAGATGGACAGGCGGACGTGCGTAAATCGATACAGAATTTAATCCCGATCGGGTATATATATATACCTTACGATGACTCCGAACCTTCGTTCTGGAAGTTGCAAATGTTTTGACGGCATGAATATATGCGTCTTGGTTCGGTGATGGATGTAAAAAATCTTTTGTGGCTGGTTATATCTCGGTGCTGTTGCTCGAAATGCGTCTACAGCACGAGTTTTCATATGCCGGTCTTACATTTATGCGCGAAATAACGTGACTTTCCTATTTATATTTCGGAAAAATCGCGAAAGCGCATATAATAAATGAATGAATGTCCTCTCGGTCTTCTGGCAACAAAACAAAAAACCACTTGAAACCGTTAAAGGATTAAAGTTAAAGTTCCATTGTCCTTAAAAAAATACATTTTTTTTCGAGGCTTATACCAATATTGTTCTTGTTCTGTTTTTTAAACCATGTTTGTTGTTATTTACATATTTTCTTTCCTTTTCAGTACTTTTTACCACTAGAAGCAGCCAAAGGAGTTATTCAACTAACAAAACGAACAAGAACGCAGTTATATAGTCAGCGTAGGTCTACCTTTTTCCTATAGCAAAGTCATGCAAATATCAGCCGTTCATTCTATTTATTGCACCTCGTACATATTATCAATTATCTCATTGTGCAACATGATCACATCTTATGCAGGGTTTTGCGAATTTAAACAGTATTTGATTATTCAATCTTGTTTCCAAAGCATTTCTTTGTTGAGTCACATTGACAATTGCCAGTTGGATTCCAATATTTACTTTAGTCCACATTATGTACATTTATAAATATGTGGCAAACTAGATTCGGTGGAGTGTTGGCATAAGAAAGTGCTCAGAAAGAAAGGCATAATTTCTATGCGTTGTGGTTTCCTAGTCATATTCTTGGCACTCTTCTCTTAATGCCATAAGGAAACTACACAAAATTTCATGTTCCAGATAACATTCAAAAAACCACTCCTTTTTAATGCAGTTAAGAAATAAAGTACATCCGGTTTATATGTTGCTCATCTATGTATATAATACGTGCCTAGTTTTTATCATTTCGATCTAATTAACGCGCCTTTAAGTCGTATTAAATAGGAACCATTCAGGAGGATTATTTTTATGTGCACTACTTGAAAGGAGAGGAGAATTGTAAAGCTGTAGTTCATTCTTTCTGTAACACATAAACACACACATAGTGAGGGAACCATTAGGTAAACAAAAAATAAGGTAAATGTGTACGAATCTTACTATGGTTTACTTTGTCCTGGCCGTTAGCGGTAGTGAGTACTCCGCCCGCAAACATGTAATAGTGATCGGTTGGGCATACGCCCGCTATGCTGCAGCCCATTACCTCCCTATCTTTATTCTGACCGTCACCGTGTACACATAGTTATATTGATATGTAAATCTTGGCTGTGCATTAAAATCGATTAACAAACGTTTATGTACTTAAGCAAAATCGACGACTTCGACGCCTTCGGAACATGTGTAATTATAAACCAAAATTACTCCAATTAATAAACGAGAATCGATTCAAAGCAAAAGCACTTTTTTTTATATCGATCCTGATTTAAATTAAAACTTTTTTTCTTTTAAATTTTTCAGCAACAACAACAGCAGCAGCTATTTCCCACAATACTTGTCGTTCCTTTTTAGAGAGAAGCAATTGAACAAACAATCATCGTTGACTGATCAGGGAGGAAAAGCACTGAGTGTTAACCAAAGTAAAGCCAAAGATTACTAAAATAACCTACTGTTTGTTTGCTTTCAAAAAAAAAACCAGGACAACCACGTATTTGAAACCCACCAACGTAAGTTTTTTTTCTGTCTTGGATCAAACACTGCGCAAAGGACCCCTTAACTAACGTGAATTATAAAACACTGCTGAAAAATACCAACATAGCGTGGTCTAACAACTTTGCTTGATATCTCAGCGTTCAATACATTTGAAAGCAAGGAAACTTTCTATAGAGGCATTTCAGCTTTCACTTGCAGACGCGCTTTAACATTTTTGTTTATATTAACGAACATCGTAACCGCATCAATAAAACGGCTTTTTAATGATGTCGTCCGACCAACAGTTCTTTTTAAAATGGAACGATTTCCAGACAAACATGGTTACGTCATTTCGACATCTAAGGGATGAAAAAAGTTTCACAGATGTATGTAAAACAAAGCATTATTGTCATTAAATTTTATCTTATACTTCCATTTTCCAAATGCTTTTAGGTAACTTTGGCCTGTGAAGGACAAACATGCAAAGCACACAAAATGGTACTATCTGCTTGTAGTCCGTACTTCAAAGCACTACTTGAGGTACAGTTGAAAATTAAGAACTGAAATTGAATTTTTTAATATCCCTATTCCTAGCTGGTTGCTTTTCTTGAAACGAAGAAAGTTAAAGAAAAACAAAAAGTCGAGCTAAGCCGACCGTTGAACAGCCTACACCATTGGTTTGTTGTCGAAATAAGAAAAAACCATCAAAAATTATATTAAGTGCTTGCAAAAATTTTGGTCACTTTGCGGACCCGCGTGCCAGCCAAGCCATGCCGCACCGATCTGGTGAGCACGCTGAGAACTTTTCTTTCGGGCTACACCAATGTGCCCTGCACAACTTTTGCAAAAAGTGGCCATAAAATGGTATTTTCAGTCAATTCGTGTCGCCACTTTTAAACCGTTGAACCGAAAACCGACAATTGGGATATGGTGGAGTAGCATCATGATAAGCCTCCGAACGTGTGTAACGGACTTCGGCAGCAGATTTCTTCAAATAAACAATAAATATAATAAATTTGAAAGAAGAAGAGTATGGAGCGCTCCGTGATTAACGTCGGCATATGTTGAATAGACTAGCAATGTTAAATGGAAAAGTATGATTTTATGTAGAGGACTATCAAAATTGTCAATTTCGTTATGTACACTGGTATTTTCCATTTCTTATCATTTTTACCTGTACAAGTCGGTGACCAAAATTTTTGCAGGCACCTAATACATTGCGTTCATGAAGGGGGCCCAAAACGTTAGCTGAAGTAGTTCAAATTTTGCAAAGTAAATTTTTTCCCCAAAGGTTATTATTCCTCACCTGTTTTGTCCACAAAATACAAAAACTAAACTTTGCTACGATGTCAAGGTTTGCATTCTGTAAGAATCCTCGAAAAATAAGGCGACATTTGATAGAGTTTGGTTTTTTCGTCAAATCGCGGTTATGGATGGCTTAACAAGATGTTAAACGTTACATCTTATTGGTTAAATACAGAAATATATGGGACAGACAAGAGACGGACGGATTAGCTTAAATCTGTCTAAATTGGTCGCTATGCTGACAATGCTTGTAAATTGCTCTGTGTAGTAGAATGTGGGATTATCTTTAGTCCATCGAGGTGTTGCACGCATCTGCGCTTGTACCGGGAGGGATGTGGAAAAATTAGAAACTTTGTTTACAGTATAATCGATAGAAGAAGAACGAAAAATCATCAATTCTCCTTCTGCTCGCATCAGACACGCAAACTGATTTAATGTAATTTTTTTTGATTTAACTTAAGAAAACAAGGAGATATCTAGTAGATCAACGTGTTTTGACACGTGTTCAGCAGATTGATAGACCATTCTTTGTGATTAATACTATATGTAAGCCGTAGGTACTTCTATTTTTCATAAGCATTCGATAAATTTTGTATGCTTTCTACACGCCAGGTATAAAGATTTATTTTATTGGATTTTAATTTGTTTTTTCGTCTCTTTTAGGAAAATCCTTCTAAACATCCGATTATTATACTCAAAGATGTGTCCTATATACATTTGCAAGCCATCCTGGAGTTTATGTATGCCGGCGAAGTGAACGTATCGCAAGAACAATTGCCTGCTTTCCTTAAAACAGCGGATCGTCTCAAAGTGAAAGGTCTTGCAGAAACACCCAGTTCTATAAAGCGAGAAGGTTGATACTATTAAATCATTCTCAATTGTCGTATACAAAAATAATAATAGAAAAAAAAAAAAAATAAAAAAAACAAAAACAAAAAATCCATCACCATTAACGTCATAATCGTCATCTAAGCTGATTTAACAATAAAAAACAAAACAAAATTAAACATCCCGCAAAAGCTCCATAATTATACATAATTTGTGCATAAACATTTTACGCGCTAATAAAACACTCGCAATTAAACCAGAGATTTTTAAGAGAAAACTCTATATCCATTAAAATTAAAACATTTAACTGTTCTTCTATTCTTTTACTTTCCCTTTGGCTAGAGATATGACAACAATAGCAACAAATAATTACGCAATTTCAAAGAAACTTCATAAGAAATTTATTAGAAATAGTAAAACTGTTGTACATACGAGAATACATTTACGATTCAAGAAAAAGAGGAAAGAAAACCAATTGAAATAATATTGAAGAGAAAAGAGAGGAGCTCTGAAAATCTACCCCGAAAAACTAATGTAAACAATAATAAAAAAGAACAAAACTCTGATGCAGTTATTTGTGATTAGCTCTCCGGTAACAGCAGCCATAACAAATCTCATACACACAGTAACAGTAACAAACCTTAACCAAGAAATGTTTTTATTTCCCCCATTGCTACACACATTGACTAGAAACACTATTTTTTGTATTTGTTTTAATCAACTTTCATTTTAAATGCAATTTTCTTCTTCTGTTTTTCCACATATTCAATATAAATACACATATACTAATGCATTCTAACATTTAAACTGCAATTGAGTTGACTTAGTTTTACATGCATTGCATCATTCTGTTATTTATAATTAGAATAAAGGATATTCTATAAATCGTTCCCATAGAATTTAATAATATTATGAAATGAACAGACGACAAATATCATAAACACATACCCACACACATATATATATATATATATATGAACTCTTATTAATTATTGACAGAACTATAAACTAATTGTATTTAATTTTATTTCTCTTTCTTTGTCTACGATTTTTTCACTTTTTAACGTTTTATTATTATGTTTCTTTTTTCTTTCCACAAACAATTCACAACTGAAAATGGATAACATACTTGAATATTATCTTATAATTATATTATTAATAAATAAATGAAAGCATATAATTCTTAATTTTAATTATATATATACATACATATAAACAGAAAATTTAAAAAATTATATATGTGAACATAAATAAAAATTCTTAGTTTTAAAAGATGAATATAAAGCAAAAAT
Source organism: Glossina pallidipes (assembly GCA_000688715.1). Lineage (NCBI taxonomy): Eukaryota > Metazoa > Arthropoda > Insecta > Diptera > Glossinidae > Glossina > Glossina pallidipes. The sequence continues at coordinate 63,284 of JMRQ01004575.1, read as the reverse complement.
AAAAACAAATGAGAAATAAACTAGAAATTATTTGAACAATCTGCCGATTTACACAACTTTCACTACTTTATTAAATAAAGGAAATATTATTTAAATACACATGGTTTTTGGGCGGTTGTTTCAGAATGATATCACCCTATCGATCCTTATATACCAACAAATATGTCAAGCAATTTTTTAATTTTGCTTTTAATGTATACTCGAAGCTCGAAAGTAAGTTGGATTACATATATGTACAAAGGGCTCAAAGGATATGAAAATGCACTTCCATATGCTTTGGAAATCTTGATGTGATTACGTGTTAATTCCCTCTGTAGTATGCGCTTGTGCGCAAGCTATCAAGTTTAAAAAGGTATATAATGAGGTCCGGCATAGACCGGAGTTCTAGCATATATTGCAACCTTGTGTTAAAACTAAACGTGTATCAGTTCGCATTTTTACATAATTTTATTATAATAGATTATACCATAGGTGCAATGAGAAAGTACAACCATATAAATACTTTTAAATGGTCTAAAGGAGAAGGAAAGCCAATTGAAGGAAAAGAGAAAAGAAAAGGAACAAGAAGGTGACTAGGTTAGTAGAAAACGAAATAAGACGTACCACAAACTCACACTTGTGTCCCAATATTATTAAGTAAGTAGTTAATCTCATTATTAGCGGCGAAGATTAAAGCTTTACGTTTGTAAGTGGGATAAGAGCACATACACTTTTGTAACTCCCTGGGCGAGGAATTATAACTCTTACTTCAAAGGATTTGGCCAAAGAGCGCGTTACTTGAGAAATGAACAAATGGTTGTTGCGGACTGACCTACTCAAAGAAAAGAGATTAAAAAGCTTCTTCGGTGCTTGCTGTGCGATAGAGTAAAGGTACACAGTCGTCTAATTTTAATAAAAGTAACGAAGGAGCGACTTAGAAAACATACAACGTAACCTCATATATGAACATACTGCCTCGACGAGAATGTATTTCTAATTATACGATTGCATAGTAGTCTAAATTTCCTCAGCTTTGAAGTATTCGTGGAATTATAAACTTCTAGGATATAAATTATAAGTGGCATAATTAAAGCTGTGACGAGTTTAAATTTGATTTGAATTGGCATATACACGTTCAAGGAATAAAAATTTCTAAGTGAGAAATTGACCCGAGAGCAGAGAGAATTTTATGTGTGCATGAAAGCATAACTTGTTATCAATAATCACTTACAAGCATTTGAAGCTGGTTAATTCCCAATACTGCCCGCAAATAAAATCTGCAAATCATCAGCAGCAAGTAGATCCCTGTTTGCATCAAGTTTTGAATCAGTATATATTGTAAGAAATTAATTTTTGGCTTTTGGCCTACCTCTGCTTTTTCAAATTTAATTGACTGACAACTACTATATTTCAGTTTCTTGACTCTATTTTTACGACCATGAGCCCACGGGGGACTAAACGCGGGCAGTGGTAACCAAACAGACAAAAGTCAGGATTATCATTACTAATTATATTTATAAAAACGACTTTTATATTACTTTATAGTATCTTACTCATTGTGTATCCTCTCTTTACACGACATTTTAGTAAACAATATTTTTCTTTATTTAAAGTTGGTAAGCTCCGTACGATGTATTAATAACAATATTAAATTATTAGTTAGTTACTGATCTGTTTGCTAGGGATTGAAGTCTATTGTTTTAGATTCTTATTCTCACATCAAGTTTATTTCCTATTCTTTACTTCTTAAGTATTTAATTTCCTTTTCGATACGCCTCTTTTACTGATAAAACAGATAAACTCCAATTTTCCAAGCATCGCAGGAAAAACGTTGCAGCTTTTATCATTTACTTACGATACTTCACCATTTACGATATACTCTTTATTTAGTGCTCAGGGTTGTATAAATATTGCAAATTTTCATGCTTCTTCTTGCTGTTTCTTTCCTATTTGCATTATTGGCCAAACAAAATTAAGGAATATTATTAAATATAAACATAGCGTTGAAGCTGTCTTCAAGTGATAAAACAATATTTGATATGAATTACCAACAAGACATGCAAATATCTTAAAAGAAAAGGCATGCGCATTAAAGAACTGTAAAAACTTCAAGCAGAAAGCAGTGTCTTGAGACTACTCGCAAACATTTCAGGAAGAATCAAATAATTTCGCATTAAGAATCTGCAAAGATAATATTAAATAAAAGGTGTCTTGTGGCTCAAGCGAAAATGACAAATCGCTACTATGTAGATCGGGAAAATTATGGGCCCGAATTCGGTAAGCTTTCTTCGAAAAGGTTTAGATCATATTGACAATAGTTTGAATTTTAGATGATCGTTTGATAAAGTTGGTGCGAGCTCATCCAGCCATATATGATATACACCACCCACATTATCGCAGAAATCCTGTGCGTATACAAATTTGGAGTAAAATCGGCAAAGAATTAGGAGCTCCTTGTGAGTATACGAGAAGCATATGACGCATTAGTCAATAGGGGTGGTTTTCAATTGCTTTGTATATTTCAGCACGTTTCTTGCAGACAAAATGGAAAAATATACGTTATAATTATCTACAAGAATTAAAGAGCATAGAAACAGGACAACACAATGCCAACATACGTAAAAGAAGATTTACAGAGGACTTATCATTTTTAAAACAAGCTGCTCTGGGTTATACCCCAAAGCGGGAGAAGAGTATTAGCGGCCACAAGACCAACTACAGTAGTTCGTGAGTAGTATTAAACTTCTCCCTGCAGTTTCCCTTCCACATTTCGATTTATTTACAGAGACGCGGATAGTAATAGTCATATATTCCCTGATAATTATATGGCAGCCCACTCCAACTTTGAGGTAATAGAGATTGAACATAGCGATGAAGAAGGTGAAGAACTTTCGGATTCTAAACCATTTTTGGCTCCAGTGAATGGCAGCTCTAACGGCGCTGACGATGCTTACGAAAAGCCCGATCAACCAGAAGCAACGAAGGCGACAGAGGCCAAATCTAATGTGAAATCAGTCAAAACGAATCCTCAAGCTCAAATAATAATCCCAACTTCGTCAGAAGAAGAACGGAAAATAAAGACCACAACTTCACCTAGCCATTCCGATGCTTCAAATCGTTCCTCTCCATTACTGACACCCATTATGAACACATATAATAGTGAATCCGAACTAAATGAAAAGGAGAGTATCAGACATGTTAATGGATCAGAACGAGATGTTAATGGTGCCACTAATAATTTAACTCGGGAAGTAACTATAGAGCCGTTAGCAAAGAGAACTCGTCCGAATCCTACACCACCCGAGGAGATCATGTCAAACGTAGCTAAACGCAAAGCTATACAAATTCCGAATTTGCCTGCACTAACACCTATTAACGATCCAATTGAATTATATTGTTTATCTCTAGTGGATTCTCTACGCGCTATGCCTCGTTCAGAACGAGAGCGCGTTAAATACGAATTCGCAAAAATACTTAAGGATGCGACCTACAGAGATTATTCATAGAATTTATAAAAAACCCCAACTTTATCATTAAAAACCGTCATATTCGTAGAGTCATTATAATTTCCTGTAGAATAAGTGCAAGCCATCTTTTATAAAAATAAGTATTATCATAGACGTAACATTTTAAGTACAGTTAAAAGCAGACTGTAAAATAGATTACAACAATTGTAAGCCTAGTCCTCAATGTGGTTGTCCAATGCCGAGAAAGAAAAAATAATTTTTTAATTTTGGAGCTTTTTTTTGCATATTAACTATTTTTAGTATTACGACATATTCTTCATAGTTAAAACGTTGGACAGCCACTAAATAGACTAAATTTGTCTTTTTGAAATCTTTTTGATTACAGATAAATAAATAGATCTAAATAAGTAAAGCGATACCTAAAAAGAGCGAACATGTTTGAATGATTTGAAAGGTTTTTGGGTGCATATACAGTTAGTCTAGTCTAGTATGGAGGTATAATTATACCTTAGTACAAATATATTGCAGAGATCCTTTTGCGCTTTTAAATGAAAACTTTGAAATTTTGCTGACAACCATTTCTCAGTTATATTGAAATTTATATATGGATTCAGGAATTCATTTTTTTTTTTCAAAAGAAAAGAAAGACACTGCAGACTAGTATACTTCCTTTGTAGAATATAGAAAAAAGGAAAAATGAACAAAAACCACTCAGAATGTGTATGAGAAAAAATACATGTTTGTATAAATCATGCCAGTGATTAAATTGGGTTCTTTCGGCCAGCTTGAGTTCTGAAATAAACCATACAAATTAAACCAAAAATTGAGTTTGAACGAAGAGTGTTTAAAAACCGCTACAGGGTTTTGGTTACCGTTATTGAAACACGAAATTGACATTTCATACAATCGAGTTTTATATTAGGCTTATTCAGAAAATAGCAAAAGCTTAAATTTTTACTTACAAATTTTTTGGTTTTTTTTAGATTACAACAAAACTAGATTTGTTTAACATTTTTAACATTTTGGTCAGCGACTTCGACAAGTGAAAATATTTAATTGCATTTTCGAATACTCGATTCATTTTGTGGTTTGGCGAGGCACTAACAGCAAACTTAACGTCCAATAACCAGCTGATAACGCAAATTGTGTTCTGAATATTGACTTTAATTTCTCACAATAACAGAATATTCACTTTTTAACAGAATGTTCACTCAATTTCTCATACACTTTAACAGAATTGAATCGTTGCAATTTATTGAAAGCAACTCTGTGCTCTCTTCACTCTCCACATATGGTACTTTTTTTTATAAACCATGTGGCGGAAAAAAGCAGCTATCGGTTTTTAAAAAAATATTTCCACTCCTTCACCGAAAAACGCAACCCTCCTAATTTGCGCTTAGTCTCATTTAAAGGAAATTCGTAATTTTCAGATATATTTACTCACATGTTGGCCAGGTGATAAGCCAAATACAGAGGTTGTGATCGACCAACTATCGAAATTTTTATCCCGATATTGTAGGTGCCAAGGATTTTTTCCAGTTATAAACATTTCCAGAAAACTTTTTAAATACTTTCTAGCACGACTAAATTTACACTTTTTTCGTTCCCAGAAATTTTTTCATTAATTTCATATTCATTCATCTCCTTTTCATATTTTATGGCAGCAACGCCGAAAGCACGGAAATAATTATTTGTTCTTATTATTTTTGCAAACACTTTTGAAATTCTGAGATTAGGTAACCTTCCTATGTCCATCAGTTTTATTAAATATGTGCTTTTGCACCGATACTTTACTTTATTTTGCCTTTAAACATGAAGCCCAATAGCAATTTTGCTTTCGAGGTAAACTACGACATTTTACATTCAATATCCGGCAAACACTCATACGCTACCGAGTATCATTAATTTAAAACGAAAAACGAGATTTCTTGATAAGGAGAATCGTCACTGTAAATCGCTTCCTGTTTTGTCTTTCGCGAAAGTTGATTTTCTTACCTAAAATTTTTTTACACAATTATCGCATTTTTCGGACGTAACGGACGATAAGACGCGGTTCAAATTTATATGATAATTTTTAGAAAAGCATACTTTAATGTTACTTTCGGATCAAAATATTTATTTATTGTTGACATAACTCATACTAGCAATATTCAGTCTTTACTATCAGTACAATTACTGTTCGTACGTTCATCTGTTGTCGTACCTCACGTACCTTAAATTTAGAGACTATGTATTGAAAAATATATTTTAGTGTTACTTTCGGACCATAAGACCAAATTTTTGTCCAAAAATTTGAGTCCATTTTTCTATGTAAAAAGGTGCTTGTTATAGTCCGAAAAATACGGTAATACGAGCAAAAATTCTGAGCAAACCCCACAATGTGTAAATCAATGTATGGTTCTTCTACAAGCCTCTAAATCATCATATTATCTTTTGAATCTATTTTATATTATTAAAATCTTTGCGGTTTTCTAATTGCGATTAAGTATAAATTACTTTGCGCTTATAAATAATACGAAAACATACATTTGTTCCACTTTTTATTCCATTGTTGTTTAAATTGATTATCGTCTATAGTTAATTAGTATACAAAAAGATATTCGTTTTTCTATTTGTCCTTTCAAATTGTCGATGAAAACAATGTTTTGAACGTTAAACGTTTTAAAGGGAATCAAAAACTTTAAAAATTATTGTTAATGTTTTCACAAAAAATGAATTCCATGACTGCATTAACTACTAACTAATTATAGGTTACTTTTTTTTTTGTTTTCTCTTTTTTCAGTTATCACTTTTTTGTTTTAGTATAAATATAAAACTTACAAACCAATCTCTCTTTTTTTTTTTTTTATATAATAAATATAAAAGCTTTCTTACAGAGAATCAAAAAGAAAAAAAAAACAATTCTTATATTCTCTATTCGCATATATATATATATATATATATATATATATATATATATATATATGAGAGTGAACTGCGATAAACTAAAACACTGCTGATGTTATGTTTTGCTGAGAATTTAGAATTTTAGCTGCAATTCTTCACTTTTCTTGAGTTTTTATTCATGATGCGGTGTATTCAATACGGATTGAGCTTCTTCTTCTTCTACTTGACGATATGATGTACCGAGGACATCGGCATCAGCTGGGAAAAGAAAGAAAGATGTTTTTTGCTTTTGCTTTTATACTTTAATACTTTCTTTTTTCCTAGAAAAAGGTTTTTTTTTTTTTTTTTTTTTTGGGAGCGGGGGTAGGGGCGGGGGACCTTATGAGCGAAATTTGTTCTAGCACCCTTTTTTACCTGAAATTTAATTAAATTATACAATAAAATAAATAAGCACTACATATAGTATAGAAGGTTCCATCGTCCTCCACCAAAATAAAAAAATTTTAAAAAGAATTCGTTTGAAACGAATATTGAATACTCACCACTTCGGACGTACACATAAAAGTCTCAGCACGTTTTTTTAACTGCGGATTAATTGAATCAAATTGCTTTAATTCATGAGTCAATATTTGTTATAAAGTGTAAGTTCCCAATATAATAAAAACTTTTGATTTTTCGAGATTTTTTCAGCTTGTAAATGTAAGTAAATTGATATGTCGACATCGGCTTTCTGGCCCCAATTTCACGCCCGTAAGAGTCCAACTGCAACCAGGCACAACTGGACTGATTTGAGGTGAAAACCTCAGGGTGATCGAATACATGTTACCGTACGTGTGTGATTGTTAGGAAGGAAATGATGAAGCTAATGCACTAGTTGTTAGGAAGTGGTTAGTGGAGGAATAAACGGACCAGCATCTTACAGCAAATATTGCTATGTCAACTTAATAAAGAATACGATTTATATGTCTAGATGTTACGAAAGGACAATTCTAATGTCAAGTAATTAGTCTCGAGTGGCGGGCATGAGCAATCAATAATCGATTCAGAAGCTTGCAGCTGCATTTCAGTACGCAGCTACCCAAATTGTATTTGTGAAGTAAAGTAACTGCAATTGCAAGAAATTGGAACAACTGCGTTATTCGGAGTCGATTATAATTATGACATCAAGAGAAAAGCAATATGAAACTTTTAAAACAAATTATTTTATATCCACCGCTAGTTTATATGAAGATGAGAAGTTTTCAATAAATAATAATTATTACATTATCATCGATTTGATGACACCCTATCCGGAATACTGAATAAAATGAAAATTACAAAATTCTTCAAGGATTTGGAAAATTAGAAATATTGTGAAGCAACTCAAAGAAAATAACGCATGTGAAAAATCTCGTATTTGTGTGTAATTTCAACAATTTTAAGCACAAATTTGAACGGAACTTGAGTCGTTGATTTCTATAGGCAGCAATTTAAGGTAGAGTGTACAATAACGTTTTAAGCGATCTTTTAATGTCATAGTATAAAAAAATTTTTTTTTCATTGTACTGAGTCTCATGAACTTGAATTTTTAGAAACCCACAGTTTTTTGACCGGACAAAGTTTTGAATATCACTACATCAACAGATATTGAGACTTCCTTTGCTTATTTCTATGTTTCTCAACGCGTTTCACAAATCTACTATACTCATAATGGTGGATATAAAAAGAAATGAAATGGGTATGGCGATATTTTATTACACTGCCTACATTAATAACGAGCACAAAAAATCACGTTAGTATTTGCACAAAACTAAAGCGTAAAGCAATATAAATAAAAACGTAGAGTAGTTTTTGCTTAGAATTTCTTTGGTTGTTTTTTTTGCACTTTAAGCGAAAGATCAACGCTTTAGGAGATATTATGAAAATGGTCCTAAGTTACATAGACAAATAGAAATTCATGCATGTTATAAAAAACATTCGTACTAATGAGAAAAAGAAGCTTTCGTTCGCTAAACTAGATAAAATTTTCAAAACACTTTCTTTTGCCAGAGATTTTACAGGTGAAGGATGCTTAAGTTGTATGGGTCGCAAATTACTTCCACCATGTGTTTTAAGACAGAATATTTTGATTTTTATTTTGTGCTATATTAAACATTAAAAGCATTTATTTTAAACCGTCTTCCAACAAATAATAAACAAATATCTTACTTACCCTCTAAATCATTTTGATCGTTAATATCGGAAATAATATCAGATAAATCGTACATAGGATGACAGGCCATTAATTCAGAACCTTAAAAGTTATGAAAAATTCAATAAAGGATTTCATTAAGCGTTTTATGAAAATATTCACCTTTTTTTTCATTATTAGTATTATCGCCGGAAAAAGCCAAACCATAAGTGCCCAAAAGTTCCGAATCGTTGAACAGCTAAAAAAATATATGCGGAAGATAAAAATAAAATTAAACCAAATAAATTAGTAAATGGATGATAATTAAACTTAGGATTTTGAAGAAATAATCGAACAACAAAATTAAAAAACAAACTTAAAAATGAACTGCTATTCAAGAAGGAAGAATGACATAAATTAATTAATTAGCATAAAAAGTTTATAGGTATAAAAATTTCTCCCCTCTAACAATTCATAATTAATTTTGTTGAAGTAGAGAGAGAGAAAGAAGGCGCTGACCTTATTCAAGTTATCGCCATCCAATGCTCCTGGTGTCAATAAAATACGATTGATATGCTCAATAGTATTATTAATATTTGTTTTATTGTTGAATCCCATCGGGTTTGGGTCATCATTTGAGGTTACGGTTTCGTTTAAAAGTTTCTTTTTATTTCAAGTTGAATTAATATATATGTATATATTTTTTTTTTTTTTTGTATATAAAACGTACATAGTATTTTATAAAACAAAAATTATTTGCCAAACAAATGGTTTAATTAGGTCGATGTTTGTTTTGTTTGTTTAAGTTTTTAAGTTATTGAACGTGTTATTTAGTTGAGTTTCGAGTATTAATATGCAAACACAGTTGAACACAGTCCGGAGTTTTGGTACATCGTAATAATTTTGATCATATATTTTAAATAAAGGAATAAACATAAAATAGTTAGAGAGACAACAAACAATCTGTCAGAAGATGTCTTTAAATGGAAACTGATGATAAAAAAATCTAAAGCATAAGCCAAGCGAATCGAACCACGTAATAGATTGTCAAGTTACTTGCTTCTAAAAGCCAACTCTAATAGAACTGCTAATGGAGGAGATCATTGCTCTGCAAAAAAATGCAACTGCATTCAAGGAAATAAAGTCCATAACGCATTATAATTCTAGTAACGTCCAATGAAACCTTTTTCGACCACACAAAAGTGCTCGTTCGCTTCGCGTAAAAGCAAATATGTGTAAGCTTTCAAAAATACTCAACTACTTGACTGGATTGTCAATACCGGCAAATAGAAACTTATTAGCAAATCGCATAACGTTAAGACGAGCTTGAACTAAACGTTCGTAAGTATCCTCATTATTTTGCTTAAGTGCATTAGTCGATGCCCACCAACATCGGCATTATCAATCACATCATCCCCATCATGTTGTTCATTAATAATGAATGGTACACTTACTCCTAAAAGTGTGTTATGATCCATCGAATAAATATCACTGCGTAACAGATCCTTCAGTGTATCCAACTCGTCTTGTACGTTATCCAAATGACCACTGACTTCATCACTATTTAAGAAAGCAACAAAATAATTATATATTACTGAATACTGAAAATGCAACCAAGATCTCTCTTAGTTACTAACGCAGTACTCAACCGCATTAAATCCTCGTTGCCTTTGTTATTTGTATATTTGGCAACTGCCAGGTCATTGCTGGTCCCGCCAACAGCCGTCCCCTTTGAAGTGGATGGTAGTACCACTGCGTCTTTGCCGTTATTGTTGTCGGAATCGTCGGTGCAAGCAGATGTTGCTGCCGTTGCGGATGTAGAGGCACGGTTATTATTAACTTTATTGGCATCAGTGCCGTTACTAATGATACTTCTTGAATTATTATCCGTCAAATGTGAAGAAAATTTACCGTTATTTAAAGGAACACAAACATGCTGTTGCGATTGTTGTTGCCGTCGTGGTATTTTCAAATTTTCACCGCTAAAATTGCTATTATCGCTCGGAGAGGAGATAATTGAAGAATCCTATAAAATGCATCAAAATGCAATTCTTAGTCAAATCAAGCAACTTTTAATAGCTATGTCTTTTAGTGTATTCTTCTAACAATCTATGTAATAAACGCATTCATAACGTAGACGTTATTCTCCAATTGCTTTCGATTCTAAGTCGACATGTACCCAGGTACTAAAATGTGATGCCCTAAATGGGCCACAAAGAGCTTTAATTGAATGGAATTATGATGGAAGTGACCCAGTGTGGGTAATTTTGAAATTTCAAAGCGAATCACACCAAAGTACTATAACGTTTTGCCTAAGTTTGCATGGTATTTACATAACATAACCTTTTTTTTGGGCCAATTCACTGGTATATATAAGAAATTTAAAATTATTAAAGATTTACTGATGTAAATATTTTTAGAAATTTTATTAATATTGGACCATCAGCACTAATTTTGCAAAAAATCTTTATATCCTTTCAGATATATGACCGCTACAGATCTAAATTATACTTGTTTCATATTATAATAAGTACCGCCTTTTCGTAATTTATTCGTGGCCGTTAATTAAGAAAAAAATGTTTCGAATTTATATTCCAAAACAAGCGACTCTCGTCTTTTGCTAATTAAAAAGATGAGCAAAAAAATCTGATATATACGACTAACCTTTAGCGGTAACAATACATGTGAAATAAGAAATGAAAGAGTCGAGTGCAAGTTTTGAAAATCATCAAGCCTTCTATATGCGGTATCATGCCGCTTACTTTGTGATATGTTATCCAAAGGTTTTTTGATCTTCACACGAAATTATCAGCTTAAGTTTTGAGTATAAATTTAAATTAAAATTCGAAAATCAGTGAAACGTTTCCTAATAAAGCCCATATTAAAATCAGCAGTTATCCAAGGGAAAAGATTATTTTAATAATCACAAATGCGTTACATACCCCATAAAACCAGACAAACATATGCTGTCCATAAAAAGAATTAACTGATCTCTCTGTCCTAGAAAGGCGAAAGATTGAGAAGATTGGACGAAAGATTTCTTCCGAAGCTGCCTTAATTGTTTTATAATTTTATCGCAAGTGAATCTCAAAGAAAGACTTTCAAAAACACAAAACGGGTAAGAACTTCTTTCTGCTGGCAAACTCCAAGATCCAATACATCTATATTTCGCATAGCTCAGAAGACCTACTACCCTACTAACTATCCTTCCCTTCTTTCTTTTCTCTTTGAAAGAAATAGAATGAAAAGTTAAGTGTTGTTTCTCAATTTACCTCAAATATATCGGCTGGTATATCGTTGGCGATAAAATTATGCGGATTGTACAAATCACCACTAGAGCCAACTGCGTTTGTAGATGAGGTACGTGGAGAAGCACTTCCAAAAATGCCGGCGGTCAAGTTTGCTAAGGATTGACGTGAATCTTCGCTGAAACTCGGTGAAATTAAATTAGGATCAGGGGTGAGGCCACGATTTTCTGGATATGCATTCAAGAATAACATGGGATCAATATCTTGCTCCGATTTTACTTCTATCGGCTGGAACTTCGGTAGATTGACACTAACAGCGATGTCACTTTCACCGCTCTTATTAATTAAACGCTGTTTCTTAGCTTCAGAAGAAGAAACTAGCAAAGGCGAGGAACTAGTTGACGAAGTTGAAACTTTTTGACGACGCTGGCGATTTTTATGTTTAAGCATTTGTGTTCGGGCCATTTCTTCTCGTACCATTGGGGTAGTTAAAACATTCTCCTCATTATAATTAGCTGGTAATGCCGGTGCTGAATCTTGCGGCTGTGCATCTGGTACTTCGGTAACGTGATAAATAATTTTCAAGCCATCTGGTCCCACCGCTTGTACAAGACCACCTTCCATTGCTGCGCTAGCGGGAGTACTGCATTTGGTATTAGTATTATTATTAGCACCATTATTTCCGAAACCCATCGAATCCTCTGTGCTTTGATTGGAATAATCATAAGTTTGCGATATCATGCTTACGCTGGATTGAGGACGCTCGGTATTTTGTGGCGAGCAACAAGCAGCAGCAATTTCGCTGTCTGATTGCGATGGTACCGCAGCTTGCTCAAAAGGGCTGTTGGGCACTCTGTCATAACAAAAATTCTCATGAACTTTTAATAAAACGTAGTTAAGGTTAGAGTAATTTAACTTACATTAATTCTGGCTCAACATCAACAACCTCATCTAGCAACTCTTCGCTTAATTCACGTATAACGGGTCCGCAATTCGAGTCACCTTCACTTGTTTTACGACTTTTTGTAGCATTTTCTGGATTGTCGTTAATCATGAGCTGCATGTGACGCTTAACGCCAGTCATATTACGTTGCGGTTGAACAATTGTGATTAAAAATTGTATTAGTTTATTAACGATTTGTTGTTGCTTAGCATGTTTTTGTCTCAGTGAAGCAATTTCTCGCCACAATGCTTCATTTTCTTGCTTCATAACCGAAAAGCGTGAATCTAATGAATCCTGACGGCCACGCATGGCCTTCACGTCTTGCAATACCTTCGAAACCGCTTCAGGTTTAACGGTCGTCTTATCATCCACGACTTTGGCAGAAGCAATTTTACGCTTAATATGTTCTAACAAATATGGGCAATTACGTTTGAAGCATGGATGGGTAAATTCCATTTCATCACGATCAAATTTAAGTCCACCATTATCGATGGAAGTGATCTTATGAAAACCGTCTAAAAGCCACCAAAATGGTAGAGACCGTCATGAACGTGAAAATCAAAAGACAAAGTATATTTAGTAAGCAAGACTTACACATATTCAATTGCCGTATAAATGAAGCCATATTGTTATGTTTATAATTGAGTGGCAACAGTTCACGAGCGAACTGAGCTTGATTTTGTATAATAAAACTTCGCCCATCCTGCAAAAAAGTAAAAAGGATAATTCAATTAAAAACGTGACAATAAATTAGGGTTAAAGTAGAGAGAGTCCGCTGATCGACAGGCCGTCAAAAGAGCTCCTTCCACTGATCGCAAAGATGTATATTTATTATAATTATTATTGTGTCTCTGATAAACCTAACACAACACTTTTTATGTTTAGTGAATGGGGAATCAAGGGATTATCCCAAAATGGAAAACTTGTTTTGTAAGTGAAAAAATAATCTCATTGCTTAGGACAATTGAAAAAATTCGGTTTTTTTAATAACATACAAAGTCAAAGTTTTAATAAACTTTTTTTTTTATTTAATAACATCATGTGCACCAAAAAAACGCAAACAGGAAATTAAGATATTGTGGGAACACGGATTTCCCAATACCTGAAGCTACCGTCTTTTCGTTGATTAATCGGACTTGTTTATGGACAATTTAAGTTATTGACAACAGTATTTGCAAAGGTTTAGAATTTTAGTACAATTATGAAGACATATGTACTCCTAAATATTACAACAAATGATACAATTCGCATGTGAAGCGCAACGGTCATCTAAAAACTGCATGAATAAATAAACATCTCTCTGGGATGGAAACTTATACGTCGACACTAAGATATTTTGATGTAAAAAAAAATAAAATCAATTAAATTGATTTGCAATTTTCATTGGTTAAATCCGTCAGTATAAGAACATATCTCATCAGGCATTTAGAATATGATTTTAAAGTCAAATAACCAATCTCTCTATAGTTATATTTCCATCTACTTTCTTTCAAGCAGATTGAAAGAATCTATTTTTTGGTTAGTTCTTTAACTCTCTATTATATTTTACAAGAGGTTATGACTTCAAAATTTTGATAAGAAAATTAAATGAAGTCATATAATTTTTCTTCCACGCTCGCCCAATCAAAATGAACAATTGGTGGGCGATTGGTGTTTGGTTTTTATTAGATAATTTTATTTTATTTACTTATTATACATCTGGAGAATTAGAACTGAATTCGATTATTTTACTATTATCAAGAGATTGAATACTCTTGATTTACCACAATATCATTTAACTAATAATGTATATAAAATTAAATATTGAAAAATTTTTTCTTTCTCTAGTTAACTGTTCGTAACAAGTCTTGTGGAAATATCTACAGGATAAGCATAAAATTTGTAAAGGAGAACCTATTTCAAGCACATTTTTGAATATAAAATCATCCCCTTAAATTTATGTTAGATATCCTTAAATGTATATGTATTTGAATGAAGTGACCATAAATTATTGGACAAAACCTAAATTCGGTTAACTGGTCCCTTGTTGTTTATCCTTGGTCAATACCATACAATATTAGAAGAAGAAAGGAAAGTTTAAATAATCTATTATCTCCTACGTAACAAAGTAGAGTAAAACAAAACCTACAATGAAAATGTTGGTTAATTAAGATTATATATAATCACGATGGGTATTAACTCCTGCTGAATTTTTTGATATCGATTTACGTCAATATATTTATACTTCATGTCCTTATGTTCATGAGTGCACTCAAATATAAGCAGATGTACGTTTAGACGTGAATCTTAAGGCGTCAAAACACTTACCTTACTCCAACAAATGAGATTATTAGTTTCAGGATCCTCTACCAGACGCCAAAGTTTAGCTAGAAATGCCGGGACGCCAGCCCCGGTTTCAGTGAACGTATGCATAATTTTTGTATCCGTTGTTGAATTGACTGCAAATGGTTGCTAATGTGTTTTCGTAACTAGAATATAAGATGTGAGAATTTTATAATAAAAACCCTTGCATCCATTAAAAATCATAGGATTAGAAATGATTGATAATTAATAACAATAGCAGTGGTTAATAAAGGGTGAAACTTCACTCTTTTCACTTCGATAAAAACACGTCAGAGTTTGTTTTGTTTGAAAAATATTGCGTATACAAAAATACACAAACAAAAATACCGATTTCAGGCAGGTACATTGCACTTTAAAAGAAAATGCAAATGAAAAAGCAAACCAAAAAGTTTAAAAAAAATTTCATTAATGATTCTGCTAATATATAACAAAAATGTTTATAAATACATTTTTATTTTTTAATGCATTTTAATTAGTTTTCACTTTTTATCTAAAGAATTTGTTTACCACCGCATGTGTAGCCAAAAGCACCATACATTATGTAGGAAATGTATGAAAAAGATGGTTACAAGAAAAAAAAATTAAAAGCAAGAAACACGATGATGAAAGTTCACGACGAAATAAACTAACGAAGGGAAAATTTCTTAAATCTATAATTACTTAGATTTCTTACAGACTTTGCCGGGAATTATTTATGATTTTTAGAAAGTAAATTCTATTTTCAAATTCGTTAATTTAATTTAATTCAAAAGTTCTTTGTTCCTTTTTGTAAAAAATATGTCCGCAGCGTAATTTTGCAAAATTTCACAAGTTTTTCTCTTCGCTGAGTTATCATTACAATTACATTTGTTAATTAATGATAATATGATTACCCCAAATGGGAAAAAAGGGATTGTGTAAAGAGGTTTTTTTTTGCAAAATAGAAAAATTAAGTCGTTCTATTTTCGCAATTTTTTTCAAATAAAATAAATTTAATCAATATATACCTAATAATAAAAATTATTAAATCAATGCGTACTTAACAATGATAAGTCTATTTATTTATATATAATAACTACCGATGTATTAAATGAATTGGACCAAAGTCCTGAGGTAGTTATAATTTCGAAGTTCTCTCTTGTTAGGCATTATTGCTTCCTTTACAACTTAAGAAATTCTGTAAAGATAGTCGCTTAGCATTTATATCGGACTAATATTTTTTAGGTACTGCATTGTAAGGGGGCTCACACAATGAGGCGTTATTTCTATTTTCGTGTTGGGATTTCAACTTTGCCGACTTTTTACAATACTTTGTGGGAATTGAAAGTCATATGGTTTTGCATGTTTAGTTTAGTTTATTAGTAATAATTATAGCAATAGTTCCTATTATAATTAATAATAACGCACCAATAAGACTACATGTCTCTTACAGCGCAGTAACAATAACAACATAATTCAATATTAAAAGTAAAAATACAAACGCATGTATACATACAAGTAAAGCAAAACGAAAACCAGGCACAAGAAGAAATAAAGTCAATTTGTTTTTAAATGTAAAAATGATTAATTTAATTTCTATTTTTTATCTTGCACTGATGTACATTTTCTTTGATATTACGTAATTTGCAATTTGACATAAAACGCAATACCTGCGTTAATTTCTACGAAGTGCAGAACAAGCAATAAAGACAATTTATTTTAAAGTTGATATATATTCATCACATGCTTGTTTCGAGAGCGATAAATGGTCGTTTGCAAATAATGGAACAATTAATACACAAAAATAAGTCTAATATATATCTCGAAATGCGTAAACAGTAAATAAGCTTATTTACTTTCATAGTAACTTTCTTATTGTCATTTCTTTATAAATTTGGTGCTTTCGCTTATGATGATGTCTTTATTTTTGATTCTAAAACCATATGTTTTTGTTTACTTTTTTCTGTAAAGCGAAATGGTAGCGCGGTTACCTATTGCGTTTACCACTTGGAAATTTTTAACCCGAAAAAGAAAATTACGCCTCGTTACGTCAGCGCCCTAATTTAGTCCTCAATAAAAATAAGTCGATTTTTTTCTATTGTATCCTACAAAGAGAATAAGGAAATTGATTAAATTTTTCTGAGTGTTAGCATTCTTAGCTTCACAAAATGCAACTCTGTATTATTGGCGCAAAAAGGATTGAAATCCCGAGAAGATGAAAACACGAAAAAAAATCAGTTGTTGGAAAAATGGCTGACGAGTATTAATATTTTTTATTCAAGTGCGACGAAAATTGATTGAAATAAATTATAATTCTACATAAGATTTACAAAATCGTATTGAAAAACACTTATTAATACAAAGATAATGGGTTCAAGTGTACACTTTTAAAAAAATAATCGGCGTATATACGCAAAAAAGGTATTAGAAATATATTGAAAAATTTAGTTTTTAGGCGCCTGTGAAAATGAAAAAAATAACAGAAATAACAAGAAGAGAAGCTGCTAAACTAAAATCCATGTTTGTGTTACAAATTAAGTAGAATATTATAATTTCATTGGCTTTATGTACAATAAATTTTTTCCTATTGTTTTCATCAAACCCAGCCGGTGTGTGTGTATACAGAAGTTTTGTTATAGCATTTATGCAACATGTTGCCGATGCATTTTATATCATTTAAAGAAAAACGAGGGTATATTAATCTCTCGTTCGGTTTGTAACACTTATAAATAAATAGTTAAACACTTTGTGTTCAATTGACAAGTACGAGATCCTTGATATTATCTATGAAATTCTCAAGACATTCAAATATGTATTGTTTGTTTTTAAGTAGAGTTATCTAAAAGTGTAAGGCTGTTTGCAGAGGTTTGATCTTTTTCTGTATATTTTTTTATTCAGTGGCGGTCGCCCCAATTCCTTCAATATCTGTTTAATTCATAGCGTGTACAATGATGAATAATAATTATAATACCTCAAATTTGCCAACACAACAACAACCTCTTACTATACCGAGCCATGTGGGCACATCGCAGCCACAGGCTAGTTCCACCCCTCTAAGTAGTTATTTTAATGGGCAACATCATCATCATCATATTCATACTCATCAAACACACAATCATCATCCTCAGTTGGCTGTAGCTATGGCTGGTGGCGCTCTCTACGCTGATCGCACTCCATTGCAGTTGTCAGCCAATAGCTTGGATAAAACTTATTTTGCAACGTCGGCAGGAACTCTTGGGACAGTGAATAGCGTTAGTGGTAGCCAATTTTACGGCACAACACGTCCATCAACGAGTGCACTAAATGCTTCTGCGACTCAAAGCAACACCATTTTGATAACAAATAATTTCCCGCATCAAACTACTGCAGCTCCAACGATAGATCAACGAACTTTGCCGGGCAGCACTGCAACGGGTAATCTGCGTATTGTGTCCACTTCCACCAATTCCCCAACTACTTTACCGATTACAACTGCACCATTGCAGCATTCTCCACATCTTTATAATCTTAACAATAACATCAACAAAGAAGTGCAGCATTTGTTTCCAGCTCATTTAGCTTCTTTTACATCAAGTGCAGCAGAATTATTGCCGCAACATTTTACTGGTACTCAGCACTTTAATGCGGCACAGGCGCAGCAACATGTTGCAAGTTCAGCGGGCACTGCTATAACTCCTCTATCGCATGGATTTTATGTGGCGTCTGATATGCAGGGATCCTCTCCTATGGCATCCAATGCGTCACATAAAATATTAAATAATATAAACGCAAATGCACACGTTTCGACTGCTACACCTACAAACACTACTCTAGTAACAAGCGGCACTCCAAATTCAAGTACGACGACCGCTGGTTCAACCGTGGTGTTGGATCGCATTAATATATGTATTAATAATTTGTATACCGACACTACGGGTTCAACAAACGCAAATTCATCAATTCCCGCCCAACAGCCCTCACCTATTATACCAGCCATACAGCACAAGGCAGTTATAGAGAGCGTAGTGGTCCAACCGCCATTGCCAAGTGAAGATTCATTTGAGTCGTCGAATGCTCTAGTTATAGATGAGCCAGATTCCACTACAACTGCCACCACCCCACATACTCCACCCACAACGCCCGAAAATACGCCGTCTCTTCTGGGCAACTCCTCTGGTAATAGTGGTGGCGATAACAATAGTAGCTTGATTACTACTACTATTACTAGCAGTTGCAGCGGCAATAACAGCCCAAGCACATCTGCGGCGGTTAAGAATCTAGAAACGTTTTCTTCCTTAATGGCGAGCAAAAAAAATTTTTCTAATTTTGCTTTAATAAGTCAAAAGAAAAATTTAAAAGAGACTGACATCTGCATAGCAAGGGATTCGAAGCAAACTTGCAACAAAGATACAATCAATTCACCAATTAAAATCAGTTCATCTCCTCATATCTTAACTACCACAAGCATACCTATAACACCACTTACACCCACTTCTCCTATAATTTTAAAGACCAAAATGGAAATAGCTGCGAAGGACTCTTCCAAGTCTGTAGCTGTAGCAAACTTTTGCATGGGCGAAGATGTCTTGATTAAACGGGCCGATGGTCGCTTTTATTTAGGTACGATTATTGATTATGTACGACCGCAGTATCGTATACGTTTCGATGACAAAACCGAAGTTTGGAGCATATCGGAAGAGATGCGCAAACTGGGTGGGTCAAATGCTAATTCCGCCAGAGAAGATAAATCTCAAAACGATCAGCCAATGTGCATAGCTTGCAAGCTTACCGTTCCCGATGCAAAAGTCGAAACTTGCGAACGTTGTGGCCGTGGCTATCATCGCAAATGCACTCGTGAAACCGAACTGGGTAGTGGTGTATGGTTATGTAAGCGTTGTGCCAAACCTATGAAATTGTTGCAAAACAACTCCGACATCGATGGGGAGGATAATATATGTTTAAGTTTATCGTACAATGTAAGTTTTGAAAGCAGTGATATTTAATTTTTTTCTCAGATCTTTATTCCCCATTTTTTTATTGTTAGCGTTTTTCTTTAGTTTGGGATAAAAAGCATCGTGTTAACGAGGAACAAACATATTGTTACTGCGGACGTTCGGGAAAATTCGATCATAATATGCTGCAATGCTGTCGTTGCCGAAACTGGTATCATACGCACTGTACGCAACAGTCGTATAAAGAGCTTTTAAGAGGTGATGGGTACGTAAAATCACTTGGTTTTGTGTATGTTTCCAAATATTTTGAATGGATTTTTTGTTTCTTTGAAGATATTTTGTGTTCAGCTGTTCGGTATGTAACCAAGGTCCCGAGTTTCTAAGACGATTACAAATGGATTGGTTGGATTTTTTGCATTTAATCTTGTACAACTTGTCATTGGCCAAAAAATATAATCAAAAATATCATCATTTTATTAGGGATATTGTACCATTTGCCGAAGAACATAAACGAAGTCTACCAATACCACCCGAGGTATTGTTGCCTTATACTTCTCCCTTCATTCGATTTCTTTACACTTAAGCTTTTACAGTGGCGTGTTATGCCTGCGGGGGAGTTCAAAGAAAATTTACGACGTACTTTGAAGGAGAATAAAGATAGTTTCATTTGTGGTCGAGAAGCTAAACAATTCTTTTATGGTTTAAGGAATATAATACCGCCAGTCATTCCAGAAATTACTGTATCACCAGACGATATTTTATCTGATGATTACCTCAAAGAAAAATTTCAATTGAAAATATACACATCTTCAGAGGATAAAGTGATTGAAATAATCGATCTGCGCGGAAATGATCAAGAGAAGAATTTTGAAGCAATACCTACAACGAAATCACAATTGGAGGATAGCAGCCTTCATTATCGAGATATCTATGAATTTCGCATAGAGGAAGAAGACGCCGAACATGATCACGATGACAACGATGACGATTCATCGGAAGATGAGATACCTATAAAACACATAAAAGATAAGGTGAAGAAGTCATTGAGAAAGATCGATGTGGAAGACGACAATGCCAACGATGCGGTTAGCATAGATCCAGAGCCAACTGAGAAAATATTGCAAAGGCCTTTAACACCAGAAACTCCAACAGAGCCTCAAATTGACAAAGAAATGGGAATAAGGACAACAAAGAAAGGAGATACGTCAACAGCCCTAGTAATCGAAGAGAAGTTCTCGTCTGAGACTGTAACCAGTAACGAAGATGATCATAAACAATCTGCACAGAAACCATTAACTGAGAATAACACAAAAAAAGATGCACTAAAGCCAGTAAAAAACAGCCGTAAACGTAAGGCATTTACGTTAACGAAAACTTATGACTGTCATCGTTTAATTGAAACTTCTTCGGATGAAAATTCGAGCAGCAGCTCACGTGGTACTTCCTTAGATTTAATAATACCCCCTCCTAAGAATTTCCTCGGGCAGAATAACCCTTTTCGGATGGTTACACCTAAGAAGAAAGCGGCTGAAATTGGGGTCTTGGGTGGAGTTAAAAAATCAGTGAGCTTTGCCCGCAACAGTAGAACCATTCTTAAGAGTAGCATTTTCAATACAACGGCTTTAAGTTTTAGCAGCAAATTGGCGGCATTAAAAAGTGCCGGTATTTTTCCCAACTTAAGTGCTGGTAATCTGGCCAAGGCTGCCGGTCAGCCAAGGACCGTACGTACCATTAAACGCAGACTGAGTGCCAAAGACATAACAATTGGGCCAAACCAGGAAGTGCGACGAAGACGCACCCGCAGGCTGTCAGCAAATGTAGAGGTAAAAGAGTGATGCGAATTAACAAACATTTTTTCTTATTACATTATTTTTTCTCTTTTGTAGGTTATAAGTACAACAACCATAAATCCTATACCTACAAATTTCTTTCCCATACATGCCAAAGATTTATTAGCCGCTGCTGCTGCAAGTACTTCGTCAGCAGCTGCTTTATTTACAACACAAACCAAAATCAATACGTTAGTGCCACCTATATCATCCGAAAATAATGCAAATTCCAATAGTCCTTCTGCTCATTGTTTGCCAGCAACATTGGTACAGAACGATTCAACAGTTTCACAGGCTAGCGAAACCAAACCCATGCCAGCACATGGACGACGCTTAAGACAACGACCGCAGAAAATATCACCTAATAATAGTCGGCGTAGTTCCATATCTTCAACATCATCAACTTGTACGACGACAGTTCTTGCTACGGGCACAATTCCCACAACTAATAATACCCTTTCATCCAATCAAACTTCTGTTGTGAGTAGCGAGGATTTAAAACAAACGGTTAATAAATATTTTGGTGCCGTTAATCGAATTGAATCCGGAGAACAATTCTCTATACGTGCCAAACGTCAATTACCCAATGGTCAAATGCAATATTTAATAGAATGGGGAGAAACGATTGCAGCAGCGACGACGGGAGCAATAAATTTTACAAAACCCATTTCCACAAATCAAGAAGATATTGCACAAAATCCGAATGCTATTGAAAACGATAAACCTATAGATCTATTAGAAAATTCCTCACTTAGTGAGGAATTGTCTATTGCTGATTAAATTGGAGCTCAAAATAATTTTTTTAAGATATATACTTATATGTGATGGAAGATTTTTGTTTGTAAAGCAGGTTGTGTGTACTAAAAAGTTGATAATGTTTTGTATGGAGGTGAGTTTTATATTTAGCTTAATTTAAACGCTAATTTTCCCATTTGTATTATTTCTTTTTTTAAAAAACGGTTAGTGGCATAGCTCATTTCGCGAAGCTGCACAATTCGAAGTCCTCCTCTATCGTCACTTATGTAATTTATATTAAAAAATAATCGTGGTTTTTGAGTGTTTGACAGAAGAATCTTAAATGTTTCAGTAACAATAAGGAAGGATCAAAAGATCGTTGCTAGATTGTTACTGAAGTAAAGATCCTACGTTAAAGAAAAATAATGAGAAAAAAGAAAGTGCGAAAATTATGTTACCATGGAAAGCCTCGATATCTGCGTAGATAAAAAACAAGAAGAATATCTTTCGATATAATCGTACTTAGCACATATTCTCTATTCATAACATTTGGCAGCATCCTAGTGGTGATTTTTATATGTATAGGCTCCGTTTTTCTTATTTTTTTTTTATTTTTTTTTTTTTACAATTGTAAAACTCAGGACTAGCAACCTGAGTGAGAAAAAAAAAAGAAGAAAATGAGAACGAATACCTCTTCTTAGGCAAAGTTTTGAAATAATAATCGTAATCTTAACAGGAAGGGTAACATGTGTATGTGTGTCGGAATTGTGTTCATTGTTAATTTTTTGATCAAGAATTTATATGTACGTTCTACATAGCGTTTTTACTTAGTACCCTATAGAGGGCATAAAATTTGTACTAGGAATTTAAAACCCAAAACCACATTATGTATGAGAGAATGAGCATCATAGATTCTTCTTAAGGCAAGCCCATTTACTGATTTTCTTGTGTTTATTTGTAAAAGGATTCTGGGTTTAGTCCACTCCATTCGTCACCTGTGCGTATTTACGTCTATTCCAAATATTTTAATTTTTTTTTTTTTTTTTGGTTTTTTGTTTAATTTGTAATATTTAGAAATGTAAAAGCTCACTGCCACGACAAACAAAAGTCTCGCAAATTAATTAATGAAAATAAAATTAAAACATACTACAGGATATTAGTGTGCAATGGCAGGAATACGTATAAAGATAATCTAAGTAAAACAATTAAAATCTCTCAAAAATCTACAAAGAAAATACAAAAAAAAAAAAAAAAAAAATAGATTAATTGTAATATTTTGAAAAATTAAAAATTATGTTATTAAGAAATTTATAATTTCTCGTTTCACGCTCAATCTATTTGGACTAAAAATCGACCTTCATGTTTCCTTAATTTTTTTGTTTTGTTTTGTTTTTTTTTTTTAATTTGTATATATATACATATATATATATTGAAGTTTAAAACGAGAAATTAGCTTAAATTTTAAAGAAAATTCAAAAGTTTTGTTTAAAATAAAATATATTTACAAAATTTAAAGAAATGTTAATTGTTCGGCAAAAAAAAAAAACAAAAAAATTCTTTTTAAATATTTTGGCAGGTATACGTTAATTCTGAATTTATAATTAATTTTTTTTTGTCATTTAACTGGATAAATTATAGATAATTAATATTAATTAATTTAAATATTTAATCAAACGAAATATATTTGTTTAGGTTTTATTTGCTTTAACACTTCTAACAGTCAGTAAAATTTTATGTGTTTTAAACGACAATCTAGTGTGTAGCTGTATAAAAATAAAATACATTGATTACTATCAAAATATACATAAATGCTTAAAAAGAAATAAATGTGGACAAAAAATTCAAAAATTAATTTCTGGGTGCATGATTATTGTTTAATCGGAGAAGTAATGTACAACATGGATTTATCTTTTTATATGTATTTGTGCCAACCTACGTAACACTTAAAATGACTCAAGATCGACGTGCTTTTTATTATATCGATCGATTCAGCGAAATGGATCTAAACTCGTGTGTCCGTCTGATATTTGTCAATGTATTTTTGTTGTCAATCTATAGGTCACAATTTTTAAGATATTGTGATGTAATTTGGTGTATTAATGTGTTTTGACCTAAGGAGGAAGGCTATTGAAAATGATCGGGATAGGTCCACTTTTTCGCAAACTCACCATATAACGCCTTATTTGAAAAAGAGAAAATTGCAAATTTAAAAATTTTTCTACAAACTTTGCTGAATATTAAAACTTCGATATTCTGAAGTGGCATGAAAAATTTGATTTGGTTGGTCTAATTTTTTGAACTTCCTTTCATATAACCGTTTCTATGAAAATTAAATCTTTAAAAGGTAAAAAGGTAAAAGGGTATAAATTTCAATATTTCATAGTGGAAATTGGTTCATAACAGTAAATTGGCTAAGAAGCCCATGTAGTACTCCATATAATGTTTCTGGTGAATACTAAGCCCTTCAGAAAAAGGTTTAATTTTTAATATTTTATAATGAAAACTGGTTCGTAGTAGTAATTTAGCAAAAGAATTAATGGTAAGCAATTTGGATCATATGGGTCCATTTTCTAGACCGTATCATGTGTAAGCGTTATCACGAAAAGAGCTCTCTCTCTCTCTCTCTCCCTCTCCCTCTTATCTTGATTGGAGAGATAGTCCAATTTTTAGTTTTTTGTGATGGAAATTAAACAACAATACATTTTTTTGGAAGCAAACGAAATTTGTTAAATTTGGATCTAATTGCCATGTGATGTTTAAGGCATCCTCTAATATGCCGGACTTGAAAATAATATGTAAATTTCGGGTTATTATTAGCAAAACGAGTGGAGGCGAAGTGATGTTGGGTATCTAAAAGTCGGCCTTGCCCGATAATAACATTCTTATCTGTTTCAATACTCAGAAGGAAACTTCAGGGATTCGTAGAGAATTTCGCGTAATATGTATATAAAGTGATGTTTCACTTATTATCCAAAAATTGTAACGTACGCAACGATAAAAATGTATACGTATTATATATGGATCATCCCATAGCCAATCTGGCCAGTCTGGCCTACGTTGTTGTTATCGACTATTTTTAGATAACGTTAGTTTGACCAAAGCCGAATATAATTTTCTTTTCTTCATATAAAAATTTATGAGCATAACCAAGACTTAGTTTGATGAAAATTCCCAAAATCTCATTTAAATATGT
The DNA here is from genome assembly GCA_000688715.1 of Glossina pallidipes. Lineage (NCBI taxonomy): Eukaryota > Metazoa > Arthropoda > Insecta > Diptera > Glossinidae > Glossina > Glossina pallidipes. The sequence continues at coordinate 37,623 of JMRQ01004575.1, read as the reverse complement.
TTAGCTGATAGCCACCTTGAGGTTGAAGCTTGGGGTGACCTAGCCATAGTCGACGGAAATCTGCTACTTAAAGTCCCTAGACAATTCTCACCTAAAACTTGGAACAAGCGTTTACCAACAGCTTTCGAAAGTTCAGTGCAAGATTTCGACGAAGCGCTCAGCTAACGGGTCGATAACTTCGAAAATATTTTATAGGTTTTAATGCCTTCAAAGGTAACTTATGTCCGGCTCCCTCAAACCTTTTGATTTGAAGATGTAGCGACTTTGCATATAAGTTGTTGATTGAAGTTCTCAGGTGAAGCTTTAACTCGTGTTTTAAGCATCAGGGCAATGGGCTTACAATTACGTGCCGGGTGAGTGAGACTTTCTTGGTTGTAAATCTCTTTCACTCTTTCTAGCTCACTAAGTGCCGCTACTGTCTTTCAAGTAAACCAAAGCCATTATAATATCGCCGGTAGGCTATTATTTTTATTCTTTACCACGCATGAAAATGTTCGATGAAGATATTGCTAGTGCGGTCACAAATCTTGACTTTAAACTCAACTCTCGCTTGAACGGAGAGGGACATGTAAATTACACAGTTATGCGTATTCACAACATTTTAAAAAAACTATGGCTCTCCATGTCTTAGGTTCCGATCTTCACCAGATCAAGATTGATTAAATGTCTTGTTGCGCCGCTCATACGGAGCATGCGTATATGGTAAATTATATTACGCTTTTAACCATCCATCTCTGTCCGTTTTCTGTGCAGAGCTGCGTTAATGGTGCTGAGCTGACTACGGGAGAGCTCTGCGAAAACTTTTTGATTATTCCTGAGTAAATCCCAGAGGGCAACCGATCAAAAGGTCTTTTGAAATAATCTATCGGCGGTTGTTGTCTTTTTCTTCACCTCTATAGAAATCTCTATAGAAATAAAGACTGAATTGTTTCTATCGCCCAGTTTAGATCACCCAAACCGTTCTTTTTTTTTTTTTTTGAGTTTAGTTTTTAAATCGCGGTCAGTGCACTAAAATGCGTTATTGTGAAGAAAATAAATTAATTAATAATAAAATAAATTAATAAAGTAAAAATTCATGTGCCGCAATTGCTTGAAAAGAAATAACAGATGGCTCTTCCCTACATATCAGATAATTGTGCTTAGTAACCCAAACTGATTATTTTATTATATTTTACGTAATTTTTCTATATATTTTGGATTGAGATATTTTTCATCTTTTTTTTTTTTTGGTTGAAAACATCCCTCTATACTTCACGAAAATATCAGAATATTGAAAATTTGCAAAACTATTTACTTAGCGTTCATCTGAAATTCAAGGAAAAGGTAACAAAATGGCACAACTGGCGTGTGAAATTAAAGCTGTGAAGGATCCTAGAACAAAACTGAAGAAGCCAAAGATACTAAGTCGTTCAGAGGATAGTGCTGAAAAAAATGGTAAGTATGAGTGATAATTTTAGACCATCGCATTCTAATATGCAAATGTCTCTTAAAAACAAAAAAACAAAAAAACGCAACAGATATGTCGGCTGAACGTTCAGTACAAGTGAATAGTATTCTAACTATATTAAGCGATTCAATTGAGAAATTAAAGATCTCTTTGATATTGCCCCGATTACTTGAGGAGCCGTGTATATTAAGAGAAGTATTGGATAACGCAAAGTACTCGCATTGTTTGAAATTAATCGAGGATTATATAAATGAAAGAGTAAGATAAACTTAACACATACATATATACGCAAATAGAGTAATTTATCTTTTCATAAAAACATAGCAAGACGGCAAGGACGAAACTCCAAACTATCTTAACTATCGTTTAATAAGAATCATCGATTTTTTTCACACAAATACAAATATTTTGGAGGTATTACCTGACTGGATGAGTGACTTGGACGACAATGACGCCTCATTCCTGAAAGCGTTCAAGTTGCTGCGTTGGATAACCGAACAACGTCTCAATAAGTCGGCCATAGACGAATTAAAGAAAGAAAAAAAGGTTCATGAGATTTTTCACGAGAATGAAAAATTTAAGAAGAACATCGAAGGTATTTATTACTTGACATTAGCAAATTTGTGCAAAATTAATTAGAGTTATTTGTTTTTTTTCTTTTTGCATACAGAGTTTAAACATCAACTCAAAAGTCAAACAATCAATTTACGCTGGAAGCTGGCAGCCAAAGAGACTGTCATTAAATCGCACGAACAAAATATGGCTTTGAAAAAGGCCCTTAACGATCAACGTATTAAAGAAGAAATGTAAGCTAAAAACAAACAAGAATGTTATAGTCGGGCGAGGACGACCTTTAGATAACCTACACCACATGGTCTAACACCATTTTTCTTTTCGTGTGAAATTGCTATTGTGAGTCAATGTTCATTACCACATATTAAAACTTCGACGTTTCTGTCATACAAAATATCAATTTTGGGGGGTGAATTCTTACTAGGGTAGATTCCAAAAAATAGGCCGAGATGGTCCAAATTTCGTACAGTTAATTTTTTATCTTGAAGCTTTAAAAATTAAGACCTTTTTGTCATATGACCTTCAAGTTTTGTTACATGAGAGCGTGTGCAAAAAATTGCAACGCCCGGTCCAAAGTTTTCACACCAATCTAGAATGCCGACATATTACTACTTAGTCACCTTTCTCAAGAAATTTTAAAAATTGCTATTTTTCCTGTATAACGGCTTTTTAACATATGACGTTATATTGGGAGTGGTCGAAAAAGTGGACCGATTCGATCCATTTTCAATAGCGTTTGTTTTTGGGTCAAAATACGTCACTGTACCAGATTGTACATCAAATGGACAGACGGAATCGATCGATATACTAAGAGGCGGGTTTATCTTAAGCCTTCCGCTTGTTACATACATCCGCACTAGTTTAATATATCCTGGATCACAAGTGGTGTAGGATAAAAATATATAAATACCTCTTATAAGAAAACATGGACTGTTACTTACAGGGTAAAGACAAGTCGCAGTGTGCGTCTTATTTACACAGCTAGCGTTGCTAGACAACGCGAATTGGAAGAGGAGCTGAGAGTGACAAAAGTCAACTATGAAAAGATTGTTAACGATAATATAAAACAAGAGAAAAATGCCAGAGCTGAAAAGTAAGTTGATTCTCCAATGCTTTTCGGAAAACAATTTCCATGAAACTGATGATCAAATTTGCAAATATAATATGAATGGTTGCCATCGTCCAAAAGTGGACCCCTTAAAGAATTGATATGTGCAGCATAAAATTAGGGCTTCTTTGAAAGGTTTGAAGGTTTGAAAGGCTAGTGAAAGTAGAAACATAGTTGTCTATGACTTATTGAAAGATGAATCTCAAGATGCACTGTATTTCAAAGCCCATATCTTAACGATGCTTTCGCATACTTCTTACATTTTCATTGAAGGCAATGTGGTAAAAGACCACTACCTAAAGCAATAACATAGATTTTATATCCACTACATAGGGCTTTAGAAGATGTCTTTTCCGTCTCAAAAAAGAAAAAGGACTGATATTGAATTATATTAGTTGAGGCCATGGCGTAGGAATTTTTCCAAAATCATTTTGTGACAACCGGAAGTGTAGCTCCTTCTTAAATGGACAACGGAAAGACAAACTTTTCACATATAGTCCCACTACCTAGCTGTGATTATACAATTTATTGAGATCATTATACATGCGAATTGGCCAATCTCGATCGCGTCTTCTTAGACTTATAGAGCAAGTTCGGCTTGTTGATCTATCAAGCACTAAGAACCTTTAATTTTTGTTTAAAAAAATCATTAAATATTTATAAAATCAGAAAAGGATAAATTTTATTTAGATGAAATATTTTCATATCAATTGGTTCAACCTTAACTCGTTAATACGTTGGGCGTTTGGGGGTCGTTTGAGCCGTAAACTTAAATTTTTTGAGTATTTCGTAGCGCTCGTTGATCAAAGATTTTATTATTTTTCAGTTGCTTCTGTCACAAAAAACCACAAAATATATTTTGTCGCTGTAAAACGACTTGTTTTTCATGAGAGCCCATATATAGGTGGTGGTAGGGTGAGGCCTAAAAAATAGGCCTATGTGATTCAAATTCCCCATGGTTAAAATTTTCTGCTACATTGCTACAACGTACCACTTTTCATCATAAAATATTAAAAATTAAATCTTTTTGCCAAAGAGCTTACTAATCATGAGAATCTTACATGGAATGGCATCCAAAAAATAGATCCATGTAGTTTAAATTTGATTCAATTGATTGTTATGTCAAATTACTCTTATATACAAATTTTCATCGTAAAACATTACAAATAGACCTTTTTTGGCATATGGTTTGGTTTAACATGTCGTTGGCAATCCGTGATTGTGATGATATCCAAAATATGGAGCCACTTGATCCAGCTAAGTTTTATGTCAAAATAGTTTCACGAACCAATTTCCATCATAAATTATCACTTTTGCCTTATAAAAGCTTTTATAAGGTGGGATCGAAAAAAAATGGGTTTACGTGGTCCAAATTTGGTAAAGTGAATTTCTATGTTGAGTTACTGCTATGGACCTACTTTCACCACGCAATATTGAAAACTATACATTTTATCATGTAAGAATTTAGTTCTTGTAGGGCAGGGAGTTCAAAAATTGCCCGATGTAAGTTTTTCATACCACTTAGACTGTCTATGAATGTCTATTGTTATTACTCAAACACTTTCGCCGTGAATTTCTGAAAATTAAAATATTTTTTCATGTAAAGACATTTCTACACAGAGAGTTCTATGGATTGACAGACGGATTGACGAAGAAATAACATTAGAAATGATTCAGAAAGTGAATCGAACGACATAATACATATAACCAAGCAAAAATAAGGAAAAACATTCATCAAACAGTCATCAAATACCCTACACCAATTCGCTTAATACATTTATTCATAGTATGAGAAGTAGTCGAAAATGCGGTCCGTTCCGAACCATTTTCAGTTGCCTTTGTCCTTGCCCACAAAACTTGTGCATACCAAACAAGATAGACAGACGGACGGACACGCTCAAATAAAGTATAAAAAACCTGGATCTATATCTCAAGACATTCTGTACGTTGCATATATGGACATAAACGTACTTGTAAGTTTGCAGTCAGTCATGATGTCAATATAAACCATGTTCGTTTTTATAACGAATCCTATCGTTACGACCCTCATATCCTCACAGTCAGACAGAAATTCCTTATCTTGAACGTTAATGTTCAGCCTTTGGTTTTTGATAACCTCAATCCACTTTCTAACAGTGTGTGTGTGTTGTGCGGACGGCTCGCATTGGCAATTTTTGAGACTTTTGTAGAAGCCGCATGTCGGTCAAGTCGAACTCATTTAGCTTACCATGTTTCTCTAGCTTTCTCCAGTGATGGTAAGTGTAATGCCATTTACATATTCAAAATTGACCCTTAATCTTTAGTCCAAAAGGTACAGTATCCAACATTTCTTCAATACGCCTAAAAGTCCTTCAGGAATAGTAAATGTGGTTTCCTTCGACAAAGGGGCAACAATCTTTGTTTACGAAGTCATTATCAATATTACGAACTTGAACTTCATGCCACATGCTCGAAACGTAGCTGTGTGTTCATTGTTTTCGTAATGACTTTTAACAATTTCTGTACGCTGCGCAACTATGCAGATAATGGCAAACTCGAACCAATATATTGGAAAATGGTGGAGCGTGTTTTATTTAAGTTCACTTTCGGAACCACGAAATGGATGACCCAATATTGCAATTTAGTGCAAATGTGGTAGTCCATAAGTGCGATGCCATTATAATATTCTGCATTGCTAGTATACAACAATTCTTAGGTTTTCTTAACGCTTTCTTTGCGAAAGTTTTCAAAGACCATTTATTCTTGATACTTACATGTCTATACTTCCTTGTGCATAATAATTATCGAGCTCAAAGAAATTTGTGCAAAATCCTTTGATTGAATTTGCTTTAACTTTGTTACACTATTTGAAATTTCTCTGAAAAACCTTGGTGAGGTGTACGTGTTCGTGATCAGCTGGAAATTTCACATCGAACTCGAAGTTTATTACTATCATCATCTTTCTCTACGACTGTTAGCTCTTTTTACTTTCAATCAAATGACGAAACCGTTACTTACCGATATTCTTAAGCTAATTTCGTAGATCAAGGTCAATGTCCTATCAATGTCGAAGGCTTCACTGTAGCCATCACAAAAAGTGGACAATTTTAGTACTTTTCCATCAACAACCGCTTTGTAACCGATATCGGCTTGATATTTAACAAGTAAGAGAATTACATTCGGCTGGGGCTAAATCTCGCGTACACCTTACCATTAAAATATTTAGTGCCTCATGCTTTTATTTATAGTCATCAAAAATTAGTGGAAAAAAATTTATCTTCGATCTTTTACTGAACTAAAGAAAAAATTCATCCGCCGTGTCCAGACGCCCATCATAATTAATTTAGACTTATCATACTTAGCTTGTAGCATTATACTCTTCAAGCCCTTTTATTTGATATCCATGTCGTTGATATTATTAAGAAAAAATTAATCGCGGTGCCCACCATATTCATCTCAGAGTTAACCCATTTTTTGTGAGATAATATATCTCCATTTGAGGAATGTACAAAATAGTTTCAAACATTCGCTCCTGTTTGCTTTATAATAAGCGTAAAATATCAAAAAAGTAAGAAAAAAATAATAAGTAATCGGTTGAAGTTTGTGTGACCTTGGCCGATTTCTCCTATAGAGTTTCTCGTAAAGTATATGTAGAAAATTTCAGATTTCGATGGTTCATAATTTGTAAGTAATGGACAAAAACCCCAAAATGTTTGCTTAGAAAAACGGAATTACCGTCAATTCATATTTTACTGCGGGCCAGTGCTCTGATAAATTTGGCCCATTTTCGATGCCAACCTGCGTGCGCAAACTCCCAATGTTTTTAGCACATTTGAAGGCGTTTTTCTTATTTTTGCGACCAGGAGCATGTCAACACGGCATTCAGACGTACAGACATGGCTTGATCAATTCAAAAGTTCACATTGATCACGAATATATATACTTTATAGGGTCTCAGAAGATTCCTTTCGGATGTTGCAAATATTCCGAGAAACTAAGTATACCCCTATCCTGGTGGGTGGAACAAGAAAAGAAATTTTATACGAAACTTCTATATCTACCGGTAATATCTTAAAAAAAAAATTAACTCAAAGAAAACGAATTTTTAACATTCTATGATAGCAGATGGATGCGGTCGACTTTTCCCATTTTTGTCTAGATTCCGTGCGATCGACCGCAGAATATATAAATTTTTATTGCTCCATCTTACGAGGAAAAAATCCATTGTTTTGCTTTTGAAAAAAAAAAGTGTTTTTAGTCCACGTAACAAACACTGTGCGCGGGCCCTTTAATCGATGTGGCCTTTCCTCAAAAACAAAATGTTTTTTTAAATTGGAAACCGATATCTTCATTTTCTGCAATCAGGGAAATACGTGCGCCAGACGTCGCACATGCGGACATGCATGGCCTATTCAAAATTTGATTACGATTAAGAATATTTTGAGAAAATAAAAGATACACCCAAACCATCCTTCTGTGATGCATATAAAAAAAGGTGTCTTATGAAATATGAGAGTGCCAAAAAATGCCCTTCTCGCTGACCTTGGAAGTATGTGCATCAGGTCTTAGATAAATACATGCCTTTGGGTAAGCAGATTAAAGTTCATATCTATTGTGGACATGAGGCCCATTTTTTAAATGCACTGTTAGATGCTTTATTGAAATGTATTCACACAGTTCCCCACAGCCCACATGCCAAACTCAAACTAACTATCTTACTCTTTCCGATCAGGCGATAGAATACAAGAACCCCTGATGTGTATATTTAGAAGAGAACAAAACACAAACTCTATACATTCGTATTCTCTTATAGTGGGTGCCAAGCCCTTTGAGTCTTATAACCTCCCTTCCGAGAACGATGACGGTGTTCTTGCTTAACTTCTTGAATGCATTATCACTACATATAAAGATGACCTCAGTTTGATAAGTTTTTGCGTATACATTACCTACAAAGAAGTAAACAATACCCTACACCACTTGATATAGGGTCTATTAAGTTTGCACAACATAATATATGAAACACCCAGAATGATTCGATATGTAGACCCATCTTTAACTTTATCTAAAGGTGTCCGTCCGTCTGTCTGTCCGCATTGTTTTCTTGTGTTCAACCTACAGGGTTCAATTTTTGGTTTTATTTTGATGCTATTTAACATGCCCAAGCTATTTAACATGTCACATCATCAATATGACAACTGACAACAACTGAGGCAACTGAGACGGACCGCCTCTATGAAAAGAGCCTATAGACTAACTGCACTTAAGAAATCTTTGCTCCAATCAACGTAAAACCAATAAAACTGATATAAAATATATATGTTTTCTTTGCAGGAATAAGTTGTTGCTACAACTTGAAGCTTTAATCAAGAGATTTGATCAATCTATCGGTGAAAAAATGCGTGAGAAAATCGTTTTGGAGGAGGAATATGCTAAACAGAAAAAGATATTTGATGAATTTATGATCATTTTTCGTGAAAAAGAAGCCGAGTACGAGACTGCTGTTGTTCAAAAGGAGCAGGAGGAGCGGGAAGAACAGGAGAAAAAGGTCGCATTCTTTATAATGAATCGTGCTGCGCGTATTATACAGCGTTTTTATCGTAAATATCGCAAAGCGAGGAAACGTCTGGAAAAAGAGTTACAGAAAAAGGGAAAGGGTGCCGCTAGACGAAGGGGAAAGAAATAAAAGAGAATAGAGAAAAAAAAAAAACAAAAATCTCGTTTCTACGGATTGATTTTGCACTGAGAAGTAGAATTACTTTGCCAAGTTACTTGACATGACAAAGAAAATCTACTTTTCAATGATTTCATATTGAAAACTACTTGCCCGTTTTTTAAATTTTCACATTATCGTTGAAGAAATTGTCAAATGGATTTTGTTTAGTTTTCAGTTTGTGAGGAAAATTGTAGTTTTCGTTCTGCATGTTTGTAAAAAACAATAAAATATAATTCTCGCAATCAAACCAAAAAAAAGTAAAATATTTTTTGTGTTCGCCTTTTTTTGATTTTGAAACCCAAAAATGTCTGTTTTGCATTCTAATTTCAAAAATCGTTTCGCATTTTGATTGTGTGGACCTAAAATATATAATATTTCAATATCGTTGGTTTGCTTTTTTTTTTTGAATCGTATCGAATTTTGAAAAATATTGATAAAAAGATATAACATTTTAAACATTTGAGCGTGCGGTCGTGTGGCTGAAGTAATATTTGATGTATTTTTGTTGAAAAAAATAGCAAAACATTTTCAAATTGCAGCGAGAATCGCGACATTTCCTTTTCGACCAGTAGCTGCGTGTTTGTGCACCTGTGCGTGTGTATTCACAACAGCCAAAAACAAAAAAAAAAAATAACCTAAAAATCCAATATTGAATGTGAATTATAAATTCTATGAATTATTTCGTTATATGGATTGCTTGAAAATATCAAAAATATAAAAACAATCAAAAAAAAATTCTTGAGCTTAATATCAAAATTCGCCTGGAAGCTCTATTTAGTGCTTCCTTACATATTCCGGCGATTGCAAGTACTCTGCAACGTATCTATGAGTATTAAACCAAATATCTTCCCTTTGTAGAAGGTAAGTATGCTCTGCTTTTTCTATATATTTGGGGCGGAATAATGACGGCAAAAATGACTTGGCGCTTTTAGCCAGCTGCGTCTTTAAACGAGCAACTATTTATCGCATGATGAAAAAGAATTTTTTCTCGCATTTAATACACAAGTCTAAGTGTACTAGTATCGTGAAGTAACGAGTGCCTTTGTGTGCATTTTTTTTCATTCAAAATTCTAAAATAACTTCTACTGACCGCTATTAACCACACTAATAAGTTCTACTAACCGCTATTAACCACACTAATCTAACATCACGAACGTCTTGCATTCTGTTATAAAAGTGATGGTAAGTTTCAATTTTGTAAAGGTAGAAGTAAACGGCCGCTTGGATGCCGTGTTCTCTCTTGTTTTATATTTTCGGTGTTTGGAATTTCTTGTTCTTATGTCGGGTTATGTCAACCGACATTCCAAGATATACATTGCCTACTTTAAGGATTTGATTAGTTTATGATAAAAATTCGCTGACCACCACTGTTTTGTTAACTTTTCTAAGTCTTGTAAACAAAACGAACTGAGTAAACATTTTAAATAAGTTTTGACAATAAAATTTTTTTTTTCATGCATTACTGTAAAATCAAAAAACCATCATTTATCTATGCGCGGGTTAAAAAAAAAAAATGACAATTTTCTATAATTTTAATATTTTCATTCGACTACATATTTTTTTTATATAAAAGAGGCAAACAGGCGAAGGTAAGGTAATATTTAATTTTTATTAGTTCGCAATTTATTCAAAATTATATACAAATACAAGAGAATTTTTTTTTTATGTAAAAAGATTTTAAAAAAGTCAGTAGTGAGAAATATGTTATTCCATTGAAAAACAACGAAAATTTAAAATTCCAAAAATATTTAAATTTTTTTGAATTTGCTGATGTACAAAATAAAATTCAATTGTGGGCGTAAAATTAATTTTGCTTGACATTTCTTACGCAGGGGCTAAAATAAGGCTGGGAGAATTGTATGTTGTGTATGTTGCAAAAAACTAAGATTACTTTGTAATGGTAATACTGTAACTTCTTCGTTGCACAGCAATTAAAGCGAGATGATCAATAATAGTCTATTGTTATTTCATTTTTTCTCTTGTGAAATTACACATATTTTAAAGCTACAGAAATTTCTTTCATTCGAGCCGAGCCTGTGAGAGTAAAATTTTATTTGCTGCGCGTGGTGTGCGTTCTTGGAAGTCTTTTTAGAGAGTAAGATTTTATTTTCTGTTCTTACGGACACCTTTTTTATTGTTGTGTTTTTTGAGAGTAAGATTTGCTTGGCTGTGTATTCTTATCGAAGTCTTTTTTTGAGAGTTAGGGTTTCATTGAGAGTAAAATTTTGCTTTGCTGGCGACTTTTTCCATTTCCCATTTATTTTAGTGCTTTTTTGAATTTTGAGCGAGAAGGAAGTCCGTGATTTGAGTACACGGCATCACATTTATTTTGTGAATTAAAAAAAAAAAAAATATATATAAAAAAAACCAAAAAAAAATTAAAAAAATATAAAAAAACAACAAAAAAATTGTAAAAAGTAGCAAAAATCGAGCGAGTGTTAAAAAATGTAAGTCTATAACATATTTAATCTTGGTTTGGCTTGGCTAGGGAAGCTTGGAAAAATTTTCCTTTTTAATGAGATCAAGAAAAAATGTGAAAACGTGGTACGGCGTGATTAGCAGCAAACGAGTGAGTGAATAGGTATAATGGAATGTAAACGTGGTTGAAAGGGAAAAAGAATTTTTTGCAAACGGACATATTTTTGATGACGAATTATCTTGCAGTTAATGGGTGTTTTCGAACGAAAATGGTAATTTCACAGCTCGGAAAAGTATAGAATATTGTTTAAGATTGTAATTAAGCACGAACCATGTGCGCATTATGAAAATCTAATGTCTTCGTAGAAGTGTTGAATTTAAGACACCATTTTTCTTTTTGCTAGGAGATAACGTTCATTTTTGTAGTGGAGTTGCCAGATGTACTTTTTTCTTGTTTAACACATTGTCTTTCAATAGATTAATTTATTTAATTATAATTCGTATTTTCTCTTTTGTTTCTTTACAGTTTCTTTTGAGTTTTTCCTTTGTGTAGAGATTTTTCAATCAATTTCTTAAAAGAAAGCAAGGAAAAATACACAAATCTTTTGCTTGGTTTGCTATTGCTCTCTGTCCATAAATTTAATCGCCACTTTGACATCGAGACTATGAATTCCGGTGGACCTAATTATCAAATGGCTTCACTTTATGTGGGCGATCTTCACCAAGATATCAATGAAGCTGGTTTATTTGAAAAATTCTCTAACGCTGGCCCTGTACTGTCTATTCGAGTCTGCCGAGATGTTATAACTCGTCGTTCACTGGGATATGCTTATGTTAATTTCCAACAACCGGCCGATGGTAAGTACGAATATAAATAACTGGAAATTTCTTAATCGAATCTTAATTTAATATTGTTTTTCTTGTCTGTGTGCATACATTCGATATACAAACATTCTTTGTTAGGACTTTTCTTTTGTTTCGCGCTGTAGCTTATGATTCATTTCCGTAAAAGTAGTAAGGGGTATATGCGTGCCTGCGTGTGTGTGTGTATATGTGTGTTAGTCATCACTGTAAAAGTGACATTGTTGAATATAAAGCTTTGCTTATACTTGTTTAATTATACAGAACCTCTCGTTCTGCGAGAAGAATATGATATATTTTTATATTTTTTCCTTACTCCAAATGAAATAATACAATTTTTACTACTATTAATTAGTTTAGTCAGTGATTAGAAATCTGTTTTTGCAGATTTTCGAGTATAAGAAGGGAGAAGAGAGCGAACAACATTTCGGATCCTATGTTTCATTTCTAATTTTATGGAGAACCAATATATTTTTATATATATACTATTCCACATGTACACGTACTCAATGTTTAAACTTTGAAACATATGATGATCAATTAGGAAAATTTTCAGTTCGATTTCTGTTCTCCTAAATTTGTACTAAGAATTTTCTGAAAGTATTTATATAGGATTTTAGTAGATCTAATGAAATAACACGTTGCAACAACACTCATTCACATTATTGAAAAAATCTGCATGTTTCTAAGCCTCTTTTTTAATCGTTAAAAGTTCATGTTGATCTAGGAATACTTACTACCTTCGTTTCACTATTGCATTACTTGTAATATATATATGGCTTTTATAAACAGAATGGGCGCATACAGTAATCTTGTTTGGGGACCAACTTATTTGTATAATTTCAATGGATGGCGGAGGGTTGTTTTTATTATTCAGTTCTTGATAAGATTTTCTTCTTAATTTTACTTTATTCTTTAAATGTATCGATGTTCACTGTTAATCAAAAGAAATTATATTTTTGTAAAGGAACGACGACGACGGGAGAACAGAAATTTTCAACCAACATTCATAATGAGTAGCAAGCACACAAAGCAATTGCGTTGAAGGGCATAATTTAACAGGGCAACAAAAAGGACACACACAACGAAGAACACGGTGTGATAGTAGTGGAAATTGGGATGTAAGAAAAGGAGGTTTTCGAGGGCAAGTAAAATAGTGTTAAGCGGTGTTAGATCTTCGATTTTTACCTAACATTAAAATTATGAAATGTTCCAGACGTTACTCGGGACTATATATTATATATATACCTGGAAATATATATATGCGTGTGTATATATAATTTAATTTTCGAGAGTTGGGCTTGTGGGAGGCAAATACTTTTTTAGAAGCTGGAAGACAAAGTTTTGTTGATAAAAAAGAGACACCACCTCCCTTGTTTACGAGAACTGCGACTAAAAGTTTCTTCTATCCAGCGGATGGGCATATATGAAAATGCGAATCGCTTTCCGAGTTACCCTCATAGTCGTTTTTTTTTCGTTACAAATTGCTCGCATTAAATTTTCTCGTTTCGTCATATATCGTGCATATATTTATCACGTTTTATATAACTCTGTAGTTCACGAACACATGGACTTGCATATGCACATCTAGTCGTGTGTGCATGTATGTTTCACTCTAATTATTAATAAGGATGTGATTAGCTTCGAGTTATCAGAGACAGATACAAAGAAATTTGACTTTTAAACGTAGCTCTAGTGTGGGTTGAGATATGTGGAATCTTTTAATATGCATTTGGAATGAAAGTCAATATTATTCAAAAAAATAAAATTAAATAGTTAATTTTCACGTCAAAAACTATATAAAGGCAACTAACACCCATTGGTTGATTAAACTGTTCACTTACGTTAATCACCTAAGATTACTGGTTGCTAGAAAATAACTCTTAAGGCTTAACTTACCGTGTTGCTTTGATGTAATAAAAAAGTAACAGAAGTAGAAAAGCCACAAGGCTTTCAAGGATTGTTCTGGGTGGTGATTCCTTCACAAAGCGCCGCCCAGTCACTGTGATTAAGTTTTCTTATAATTTTTTTTTTTTTTTTTACTATAAATCCACTTAATTCTGTTTCTTCAATGTTCATAGTTAACGGGCACTGTTTAAGGTTTTAGCAAATGGAAACCAAATATGCGCGCAGTGATGGTTCTGTTATTACTATTGTTACTTTCAGAAAACTACTGTTTCAGAGGAGCTTGTTTACGGTTTTTCAAAACGGTATTTGTCGTATTCTCTCTGAAGACGGCTATCGTTCCTTTAAAAGGCAGGTCTTACTGTTATTGTAAGAGGAGAATCGTTATTGTTATTCCAAATGCTTTCCGTTGCTGTTTTCTTAAACTCGCTATTCTTCATGGACGTTTTAAAAACTCCTCTCCTCAATCTAGGAAATTTGAAAGCAACTTCAAACCCATTGGTTGGTTAAATCGTTCATATTTGCCTTAACCAGCTAAGATTAATGGTTGCTAGAAAATAACTCTTAAGGCTTAACTTACCGTGTTGCTTTGATGTAATAAAAAAGTAACAGAAGTAGAAAAGTCACAAGGTTTTCAAAAATTGTTTTGGGGTCGTGATTCCTTCTGAAAGCGCCCTGCCGCTTACTATGATTCAGTTTTCTTATACTTTCGTTTTTTACTGCAAAATTTGCTTATTTCCATTTCTTCAATGTTCCGGGATGGGTTAAGGTTTTAACAAATGGAAGCAACCTCTTACACGTACAGTGGTCTTTCTGCTGCCACTCTTGTTACTTTCTTGCTATTGTTTTTCAAAAAAGTATTTCTCGTATTCTCTCAGAACACTGTTACCGTTCTTTTAAAAGACAGTCCTTACTGTTACTATAAGAGGGGAATCGTTATTGCTATTCCAAATGCTTTCCGTTGCTGTTTTCTTAAACTGGCTATTCGTCATGGACATTTGAAAAACTCCTCCCCCCAATCTCAGAAATTTGAAAGCAACTTCAAACCCATTGGTTGGTTAAATCGTTCATATTTGCCTTAACCAGCTAAGATTAATGGTTGCTAGAGTATTGCACTTGACTTACCATGTTGCTTTGATGATGAACGTAACAGAAGTAGAAAAGTAACAAATAATTATAGCCCGCAGATATTTCCTGTAACGGTAGTCAAATTACTGATTACTTAAGTAAGAAAAAAATAAAGGGAGAGAGCGGCTGCTTGAACCATGCAAAATATTTCGTAATAATTTTATATATTAAAAAGAACGCAGTTTTTTATTTAGTACGACTTGCTTTTTTTTTTTTTACAAACTTTTAGCCGAACGCGCCTTAGATACAATGAATTTTGATTTACTTCGTAATAAGCCGATACGCATCATGTGGTCGCAACGTGATCCCTCGTTACGTCGTTCAGGCATCGGAAATGTCTTCATTAAGAATTTGGACAAGACTATTGATAACAAGGCCATTTACGATACGTTTTCCGCTTTCGGTAACATTTTAAGCTGCAAAGTGGCAACTGATGATAAAGGCACTTCTAAGGGTTACGGTTTCGTACATTTTGAAACTGAGGAGGCGGCCAATAATGCCATTGAAAAAGTGAATGGTATGCTGTTAAACGGCAAAAAGGTTTACGTCGGCAAATTCATACCACGTAAGGAACGTGAAAAGGACTTGGGCGAAAAAGCTAAATTATTTACCAATGTATATGTGAAAAACTTCGGTGACGATGTTGATGACGAAAAACTGAAAGAAATGTTTGACCCCTATGGCAAAATAACTAGCTACAAGGTCATGATCAAGGAAGATGGTAAGAGTAAGTGTTTTGGTTTTGTTGCCTTTGAAACTACAGAGGCAGCCGAAGCTGCTGTTGAGGCTCTTAATGGTAAAGATATGGGCGATGGCAAGGCCTTGTATGTGGCTCGGGCTCAAAAGAAGGCTGAACGTCAACAAGAGTTGAAACGTAAATTTGAAGAATTGAAGAAGAAACGCCAGGAGTCTGTCTACGGCGTCAACCTTTATGTTAAGAATCTGGATGACACCATTGATGATGAACGCTTACGCAAGGAATTTTCCTTGTTTGGCACGATCACTTCGGCTAAGGTAATGACCGATGAAGACGGCCGCTCTAAGGGTTTTGGTTTTGTATGCTTTGTTGCGCCACATGAAGCCACATGTGCTGTTACTGAAATGAACGGACGTGTCGTAGGCTCGAAACCTTTATATGTAGCATTGGCTCAACGTAAAGAGGACCGTAAAGCTCATTTAGCTTCTCAATACATGCGTCACATGGCCGGTATGCGTATGCAACAAATTGGACAAATGTTCCAGCCTAATACTCCTGGCAATTTCTTCGTTCCAACAATGGGTCCTGGTCAAAGATTCTTCGGCCCTCAGGTACCGACTGCCATGCGAAATACGCCACGATGGGCTGCACAAGTACCTCGGGCAGCAGCAGGCGTTCAAGGTGTTGCCCAGAGTGCAGCCGCTGCTACAGCCGGTGGCTTCCAAAATGCTGCCATGGCTGCAACTGGTACATCACAATATCGTCCTCCAAACGCAGCCGCCGCTGCGGCTGCCGCAGCTGCTCGTGGCCAAGCCCCAGCTGTGCAGGGCGCTCATGCTGCAGCCGCTGCTGCTAACACTATGCGCGGCACTGGCGCTCGGGCCATTACGGGTCAACAAACTATACCAGCTGCCAATATGCCAATGGCTGGCGCACCAATGCCTGCTGCGGCTGCTGCTGCTGCCGCTGCCGCTCAGCAGCGTCCAGCGAACTATAAATACACAACTAACGTGCGTAATCCACCTGTGCAACAAGTGCAGGCACCACCACCGGTCAAACAACAGCACCAGAAGGGTTAGTTTTTTACTTTATATCTTTGGATGGAAATTATAATTAACTAATAATTCACTTTACTTACAGGACCAGAAAAGCTTCTGGCTTCGATGTTGGCTAATGCCAATCCCCAAGAACAAAAGCAGATTTTGGGAGAACGCTTATATCCCATTATTGAACTTGCCCATCCTAACATGGCCGGAAAAATCACTGGCATGTTGTTAGAAATAGAAAATTCTGAACTTTTACATATGATTGAAGATCAGGAAGCCTTAAAAGCCAAAGTTGAAGAAGCTGTGGCCGTTTTGCATATGCACCGCGTTACTGAGACTACAACCTAAACAAAGGAAAAACTTCAAAGAAACTAAAAAATAACAGATAATAATAGCAACAGCAACATCCAGCAACTAAAAGAAAAAGTTTAGTAGAAAAGAATTAAATAATAGAAACAAAACAAAACAAAAAACACTTGAGCTCAGCAAAAATTAATATATAACGAAGCGAAGAAAGAAAGTCAGCAAAAACAACACTCACCTATACATACATTAAAAAAATTATAAATTTTTTTAGTTTTCCTTTACTAACAAAATTTTTTTTCCTAACTTTTGTCTTGTTTGGTTGCTTTTTTCAGTTTTTTTCGAATTTTTTGTGTTTTAGCTCTCGCAAAACCACTCGAAAAAATGCCAAAGCTGTCGTCCAACACAATTTAAAGAAAATTTCACGCAAAGCCGCTCCCCGTCTTTTCCTGTGTTTTAACTCTTCAATCAATCAACCGATCCTACTAATCAAACAAAGAATTATTCGATCAGTCAAAGTTAATCAGGAAAAAGAAATCATTGAAATTGGAAAGTCTGTCTTTTTCCCATGAAGTCAAGTGGAGAGAAGTCTGTGTGTTTACCCAAAAGAGATGTTTGCGTGGCTGTATATTCGCCTACTATTCTACACAAATTTACGTTTACCCGTATTGTGATGGAAGCCTTGGATTTGTCTGTTTTGATTTGTATCCAAAACAATGTTTTTTTTTTCATTATTATAATCTTTTTCCTATAACGTAATTTTCTCCACTAAATTTTAAACATTCTTTATTCATTTTTTCTCTAATCCCTTGAATAAAAATTAGTTTTTGTCATTTATTATTATTTCAGTTGTCTGCTTTTTGCTTTGCTGGGTTTGAGTTTCAAACGCGCACCTTAATTTATTTTTTTTTATTTCACATTTAATAAAATTGAAAAATTTTAAAAAAATTGCAAAAAATTATATAAAAATAGAAAAAACTTGAAAAAAAAATACAAAGAAAAATGTTTAAATAAAAAAAACCAATAATTACTAAAGAAACAAAAAATGGAAATAAGCAAAAAATTATATTTGAAGATTTGCTACTTTAAACAAGGATTTAAAGAAAATGTAAAAACTATTGTAAAAAAAAAAAATTAAAAAAAAAAGCAAAACTATAAAAAAAACTTTCTTGTAGTATCTGTCATTGCCTGTCAGGTATTATTAGTTAGTTAAAAAAAAAAGTAACAAATATATAGACAAAATCACAAAAAATTAATTTAAAAAAAAAAAAAAAAAACAAAATGAAAAAAAATCAGTAAAAAATTTTGCAAAAATTAAAAAAAAAAATTGCCGTATCCACAATTTTAAGTGGAAATGATCGCAAACTGCTTCAAGCAAACACCACCACCACCACCTCGAGCAAGCGGTATATTTTTTTTAAAAAGAATGTATTTTTTCTGTTAATTTTTTATACATTAATAGTTGTTGAGAAAAACAAATCCCTAAGAACATCCTAAAAAGAACACACATATATATCCATATATATACACTATATTTTGGGATTTTAATTTCCATAATTTTTCTGCACTTATTTCTCTCTTTATCATTATTTTTTATTATTCAATATTGAGTTGTTTTATTAGTATTCTTTCTCCCAGACTATTACTTACTTATTAGTTATATAAATAAAATATTTTATCTCAATATAATGCATACTTATGTATTCATCTCTTCTTTATTATCTGAAAACTACAAAAAAGTAAATATTTTCAAATAAAAACGAGAAAAGAAAGTCGGACTAAAGAGAAGATGCAAGATTTTTAATTATGGATGAAAAATTGCAAATTTATTATATAAATTGTTCGATTGCGTGCACATGTTGATGTAACACTCTATTTTCATTGCGAGTTGTTCAAGACAGATTGGTCCAAACTTCAGCTGGGTAGCGTCCAACAATTACAGCAAAAAGCAGATAATTTTTAATATAGCGTGGAGGAAAAATATTTTACTTCCCGGTTTGGTGAACGTAGGGAAGAGTTCTTTTCAAAAAGTTTGCGATGGGATTTGAACCATAAAGAGGGGTCGCAATTTCGAATTTGTGAAATTCCAGGGGCGCTTTAACGTGGACGCGAATGCTATAGCATTCATTTTCATAGTGATGCAAAATGACGTGAATGCTACAGCATTCAAATTTTAAAGCCAATTTTTGTTCATTTAATTTCATGTAACCTTAAGTTTTTGTAATTAATATACATTTCAAAGTAATGACCAATTGATTCATTAAGAACTTTCTTATTTTTTTTATTTTTCTCCGTGTATTTACAAATTTCCTTAAGTCATCCTAGTTGAAAAATATAATCTATAATGCCGTGGATGCCATTCATTTCATATAACACTTAAAATACGATGTTCTGACTACTCTTATAATATATGTGTAATCAGATTTTGGATATTACAATTACTTCAAAAATAATTGCCCGTCTATTTTTGCAGCTTCCTGAAATTTTTTGCGTCCACGAACGTGTTAAAGCGCGTTTTTATAAAGAGTACAGTTGCACGTTACTTAAAGTGAGCTGGTTTTTGTACACTAATCTATAGTACGAAATTGGGATACGACGAAATCTTTTCTTGAAAAATTTTACTGAAAGCTCAATGAGGAGATTTTCATGAATTTTTTTATGCTGGGGAAAATCACGTTACTTGTCCCACGTCATAAATACCCGCCTTTGAAGACAAGCATTGTGATCAAAATGATTTATCACGGTAAGCAAAGCTAATTTGTGAGCTTTTTGTAGTTTTTTGTATGTACAAGGCTTGACTTAGATGGCACAAAGAGCTTTACGTCCCTATAAGAGGTATCGTACGCAGTCATTGTTCGAATAATCTTTCAAGGTGGTATTGCTATCTATATATATATATAGATCTATATATACATATATAGATACTGGATCTAATTGAAAAGATATTTTTTTTGAGCGATTCTAATTGAAAAGATATTTTTTTTTCAGATCTTCAAAGATATAATATAATATAATAAGATATAAGATATAATATTTGGAGACTATGAAAAGAGTACAGCTAATTATTGAGTCCCTTAACAAAGGGAATAAACTAGAAAAATCGAAGTAATAGTTCGAATTTGGATGAAATTAGAGTCAAAATTTTGTATGTAATTATCATATATAATATATTACACATTGTTCGCATAGAGCCTTTTTTTCACATCACATGGAGCCTTCGGTTGTTGATTTACTGAATAGCAAAAGAAGAATATATAACATACATTTATATAAAATTTTCGTCGTCTCCTTGCAGTAATTATATAGGCAGTGCTGCTTATTTCTCTATAGAGATCTTTATTAAGTCATCGAAAATTACGAAGATGGCAACGTCATTTGCTTATATGTAGAAAACAGAATACAAAAAAAAACATATTATTAAAAAAAATTTACATTAATGAAAGGTTTGATGACTTGACTTTAGTGATATTTGCAGTTAAGTGGGAAGCTAATTTTACTAAATAACATCATGAGCCTTAGACTTTTGCTTTCAATGCGAGCGACGGCTGCCATGGCTACTGCAACCTTTAAAAAAATGTTGACATATAGCAATGCAGCAAACAATTGCAGAAATATACACTCTGCTGCTCATTTTCGCAGCGGTGCTGTAAAACCTAAACCAGAGGAAACAAATTTTGCATTGGGACGTATAATTTGCACGGTTATTCCTGGTTTGTTCGTAGGTGCGGCCATTAGTAAAACTGTGGCCAACTTTTTGGAAGAGAACGATTTGTTCGTACCCGAAGATGATGACGATGATGATGACTAAATTTGCTGGGGTAAGGTATGAAGCCTAAATGTTATCTGTCAAGAAAAGAAAAAAGGACTAAGGCAAGGCCAAGTGTGTTCAAATGAATCGAGGGATAGTTGACAAGTTAAAAAAGTGTTAACCTCAAATTATTGTTAAATATTTGTTAAATTTGTTGTTCATCTCCTAAAATTCTTGTTTAATTATTAATTATTGATTAATAAATGTGATGCTTCCAAAGTTTTGTTTTCAATATCTTATTTCATAATTTCTATTTATTTATTATTTAAAAACATAACATAATAATGCACAACATAACATTGATTTCGTTTCACGAGTGTTTCATATCTACGCATGCATAGGTACATATATAAATATAAAAAGGTGAAATAAAATTTTTTTATTAATAATAATCTCACAATATCGTGAAAAGTAACAAAAAAGTCCCGTTTTATAGCATTTAATTATCCCACTGAATTACCCATTCCAGCATAATAAATTTCTAGTACTTATATCGAACGGATCGGTTTTCATTTTCATTTGATTGCTTTCTACACTATGTTCAATTCCGGTCACAGCATTGGGTTTTGTTGTACCATCCAGAGGAGACCAGATTTTAATATTATGATCAATGCCCGATGTTGCCATCATACATATATCTGGATGAGGTACCACACAATTGACAATGGCACTGTCAGCCTTATAGACGGAGTGTATATTGCAGCTTTTACGATCCCATATAAAGAAATTTCCATCATCTGAACCAGCCACTATATAATCACCATTATAACCGAAATAATTGGCCTCCTTGATATCGGTTGTAATATTGCAATGGCCTACAAAGCGTAGAGAGTAATCTTTGGCTTTGCTGCGCCAATAAAATTCATCGTCGGATAATTCTAAGCGATTGTAAGCTTCATTGGCTTGCTGTTGACTTTGGGTCGTTTGACGATTCTCTTTGATGTCTTTGTTGAGCATGAGAACGCCGTGATTATTAGCATAACTAGGAAAACGACGTATTAACTCTTTTAGGCATTCATCAGCCTCCTGAGGACGTCCCAATTCCAGTAAAGCTCGAGCCAAACGAAAATGGGCTTTAATATAAGAAGAATCTAAACGTAAGGCTTTATGGCAATCGCGTAAAGCAGCATAAACATCTCCAAACCATAAACGACGCATATATGCTGTAGCGCGATTTAAATATAGAACCGGCCACTGCGACTCCAATCCGATAGCATGTGAATAAGTGTTAATGGCTCTTAAATACTGTTCATTTTCCAGCAATTCGTTACCTAATTTTTTGTATTCGTCTATATTTTCGGGTAGTTTGCGACGATTACTACTTGAACATTTTGGAGTAGTCGCTTCAGCGCAATTATCAGGCTCAGCTTCTAAGCAAGTTGTGGCTGGCAATTTAAATTCCGGTAGATTAAGAAACACTGGCTGCTCAGCATTCAACATATCATAAAGATAAATATGTTCAGCGCCCATGTTAACCAAAAGTTCAGTGCCCGTAGGGTTAAAAGTAAGATAGGTTATGGCGCGTGGTTCGTGTTCGATAACCTTGGAATTATTTTTATTAATATGGCCGGGACAAAAGTAATTAACGCAATCTTTAGGTATAGGTCTCCCGTTATCAAAAGACTCTAAAAAAATAAAAAGACATCAAATTTAAGAAGTAGAAAATCTATATATATATATATATATATATATTCGCCTTGCGACGAATCTTGAATCACTTCCATCGACTATTCAACAAATGCAAATTACTTTGTTAACTAAGATTGTATCATGGTGTGCCGATCAGAACCATTTTTGCATTTAGGCCCCGTAGTGGCCATGGGGAACGCACCCGAAAAATAATGCATCGATATTAATAGATACTTTTCAAATTTTAATCGCGCGCTCGTATAAGCTCGTTAAATATTGTGGGAATTTTGAATTGTCTATAGCAATTTTTCCGACATAATCCTGGGATGTTATTCCGATCTAAAATATCTACATTTATGCGTTATTTTAGGTTTGTTCGTTGGTATTACAACCGGAACGACAAATTTAACCTTCGATAATAGATATAAAGAAGGCAAATTTTAGCTGAATTTATCATACCTGCTGCCAATACGGCGGCTGAAGATGATGGTGTTAGCATGCGTCTATCATAAATACGTGCATAAGGATCATTAGCACCTACCGCCAAAAGTTCAGTTTTTACAGGATTTAATGCTATACATTTAGCTTCAGCGTTTGTGTCAATATAAGTGGTTAAATTAATCAGGCGCACACGATTATCTTCCGATCGACAAGTGTGCTTTTCACGATGATCTAATTGCAGAATGACGCCATCTTCACCCGCAGACCTATATAGACATATTACATTTCATTATTGTTTATTGTCAACGCATATATTTTTGTTTTTGCCTTACCAAAAAACGTATGGCGAGTCTGGTGCAGTCGCCAATCTCTTCACCCTGGCCCCATGACAGTGGCATGTGTAAATGGCTTCTTGTGAGGAATTGATATCAAACAACATTACTGATTTATCGGCCGCTGCTGTAGCTATCAAAGCGTCATTATGTTTCGGGAGAAATTTTACCGAAAACATATTGCCATAATGTTTCGTATGTATGGCATGTAAGCGCTTCCTTCGAAATGGATCCCAGAGGCATAATTGAAAATCGTCAGAACCTGATGCTAATAAGCGACCATTTGTACTCCATTCCAAGCAATTAACACAGCCTTCATGCCCGTTCAAAACAGCCTCTAACTCAAGACGCTGTATATGTGATGGATGAGTTTGTAAACGTCTTCTTATAGCATAATCTACTTGTGGGTACATATAACGATCGAACAACATCAATGTGGAATTGTTACGTCGGGGATCATAGTTTTTGGGGTTAATCATACTAGCGCTGCAGAGAGCAAATATAGACAGAAAGATTTTGTTTGTATTGTAAGTTTTTTAAACAATTTCCGAAATAAAAATTAACTTGACTGACGTTAATACAATAAATAGTATTTTTTACATTTTTTGTATTTATTACATGTAAAGTAAAATCAATATTGTTTTTTGAGCCGATAGCCTTTATTTAGATAGAAACTAGTGCCTTAAGACTTTAGCATTTTGTTTCTCTGACCAAATCAATTAAAATAAAAATAAATATTGTTTTGATAAAAAATCTATTTGCTCAAATTCTGTTTACTATTTGTTTATGGTGCTTATGCAAAATTTGCTTTCTTATCAGTGCAATCGTTAACCGATCTTCATTATTGTTATTATGCACTTATTTCTGAGCTGAAAATACGTCTTTTCTGAAACTTTTATTTACCTATTGGAAATTTTACAAATCCAGGCACAAAAAAAAACTTTTAATTTTTTTCTTTTTTTCGTGTTTTTTTAGTGCTAATCGCTTATTTCGTTCTTAATTTTAATTAAATTATTTATGCTCATCACTTTTTCTTTGTAAAAATTTTTTGTTGTTTTGTTGTTTATGCTGTATAACGTCGTAGTGATGCATCTTTTATAACAGGTTTGATATATTTTACGCACTAATAATACAATTTTGTGAATTTTTGATAGATTTAAAAATGTAATTTTAAAAACTTCAATTGCAATGATGGCCACTTGTTATTTTTCTTGATTTTGTTGCAGCACAAAAATAATACACGAACAAAAATTCACCTAAAGATTGTTTTTGCAAGACTTTCCCGTAAAAACGATTTTATTTTTTTTCTACTAAGCTTAACTTTAACTCGTAAGATTATTGATTATCACTATCGTCATTAATTTATAACATAAGTATTTGTTTCTATTATTGTTAATAAAATAAATCTTTCCCTGCTTCGTCTAGTTCCTTTCAATGACTCTAAATTTTCTTTTTTTCTCCGCTCCTTGTTGTATATTAAATAACACCTGTTTTTTGTTTATTACAGACAAGCGAAACTTGACATCACTTTTATATTCTGTATCACAGATGGTGCTGTTATTTAACAGAAAGCAGCACGTTCGTGATGTTATTTAACAGAAAGCAGCACGTTCGTGATGTTATTTAACAGAAAGCAAGACGTTCGTGATGTTATTTAACAGAAAGCAGCACGTTCGTGATGTTATTTAACAGAAAGCAGCACGTTCGTGATGTTATTGTGGAAAAATGGAGCTACCAGACTAAATAATAAAAGTCATATGTCATATTATGAGGGCATATGAACATAACACTACATTACTCAATCGCAATTATCTTCTTCTTGCGAATCGTTTGAAAATAAATTGCGAAAATAAATAGTATGTTGTAGAGAAAATGCTCATGAATGGGGAGGAATGAATTGCCAGAATTTCCCCCTTGCTAAGAAACTTGGACCCTGGCTTGTTCACATTTGAACGTATAGTGAGAAGCTTATATGATAAATCATCCATTTGAAGGATTTAAGAAATTCGAATCAGAACCAAACCGAAGGACCTATTTTATCCATATTATATAACTTTTGACGGGTTGAACTTGAATATATAAAACCAAGCCGAGCCTTGTGGTTTTAACCTTATGCTTACAAACCACAAATGACTTAATTGAACTCGATCCTTTTTTGCAAAAATGTTGATAACATTTTCACTTGAAAAAGTCGTTTATTGTGGAAAACCGTTACAATATATATTAATCAAAATAGTTTCCATAATTTTCTACAATATTTTAAAATATTTTTGGCAACATGGCGAGATCATAGTTTGGCAGCGATCCACCACCAATCGATTTTCGTACTTCTGCAAATTGCAAGCCCACGTGCCAGCCAAGCCATGCTACAACGATCTGCACAAGTGATAATCAGGAGGCGCCATGACTGGTAAGTACGCTAGGTGTGGCAGCAGTTCCCATTTGAACTACAACAATGTATCCTGGACAACTCGTGAAGCAAATGGCCATAAAATGGCATGTTCGGTTAATTTTTGCAAACACCTAATATTTCTAATCTCCGCTGGTTGAGGGAAGAATGAATATCTTCATAGTGAGCGATGTATCTAAATTAAGGAATGAGTCAAAATACTGCATGCATATGCAATTACTACTTTATTTAAAAAAAAACATTTTTTCAGCGAAACGTACCAACGTTTCCTCCAGTCACATAGACATATTCTATAAAATAGTTGTAACGAAATCCGTTTTGTCCGTTTAAAAAATTATGGTTAAAATGGATCCCTGATATAAACCCGATTTGATTAGAATAGGTATAAACTGTTAAATAAGTTAGAAAATTTTTTTAATTTGGCTCAATTTTTTTTTTTGTAGTTCCTCATGGAAACTTCCTGCAAAAGGTACAATTTTGTTTTGAAAAGTTATTGCATTTAAGTTTTTATACAATGCAAAATAAAAACACTGATTATTTTAATTTTCTGTTATTTATAAAAACAATGTCCGTAAAAATGGTCTTCTAACGCGCTAAATCAAAACAATAAACGCTGATTACATTATGCAAAACAGAACCATTGCATGTAACAGATATTTATGGTTGACATCACTTGACATTCCTCTTACAAAATACAATACAATACAATATGTGGTGAAAATTCAATAATTTTTCTTCATATCAAACAAAAAGTACGTTTTCTATTTTAATACAACAAAATAAAATTGTGAAATAAATGTAATAATTAATAATACTTGCACTTTGTTTGTGTTGGAAAACTTTAAAACAAAAGTTTTAATTATGAAAATGTCAAAAGAAAAAGAGAAGAAAATCAAACCAATTAATGGAGCAATAAACAACAAAAATTTATTGGACAAGAACGGCGGCAGTGTAAAAGCAGAAAATTTTTCTGTCCCAACGACGCAAATGGATGTGTCCATACCTGATTTGGAGGACGAGGCAGATGATCTCTTCCATTCAGCCCCCAATACACCGACTAGAACACCACAAACCACACCCGAAAGTGCAAGAAAATTATTTTTGGACTGGGAGTGTGAAGAATATCCATTGCATAAATGCGTATTTTTGGATGATTACAAAATGTTGGCTTATCTATTGCAAAAAGCTTTGGGCAAATCTCTGGACGTTGAACTTTCGCGTCGCGATAAACACGGCAACTCGGCTCTGCATTTGGCAGTCATGTTGGGTCGTAAAGAATGCACGCACCTACTATTAACTCATAATGCCCCAGTTAAGCAAAAGAACAGTGAAGGTTGGTCTTGCCTGGCGGAAGCTATATCGTACGGTGATCGACAGATAATAGGTGCGATGTTGAGAAAACTAAGGCAGCAATCACGGCAACATTTGGAATCACAACGAGCGAATATGATACGCGGCTTGCAACAGATGCAAGATTTTTACATGGAGCTTAAATGGGATTTCGCCTCCTGGGTGCCACTGGTCTCGCGCATGCTGCCTTCAGACATTTGCCGTATACACAAATCAGGAAGTTCTCTGCGGCTGGATACTACTCTTGTGGATTTTAATGATATGCGTTGGGAAAGGGGTGATATATCATTCATTTTTCGGGGAGATCGCCCGATGAATCATTCATTAACCGTTCTAGATAATGAATATGAATGCTATCAAAGAATACACTATGAAGAAGCAGATATAGAGGACGAAATTGATACTTTAATGTCCACGGATATTTTAGCTGCTAATATGTCGACTAAAAGCATACATTTTAGGCGAGCCCAAACAGGTTGGATTTTTAAAGAAGATCGGAAAGAATTAGTAGGCGGACAATACCATTGTGAGTTGTATGCTATTCATGGCTTAATCCTCAAACAACGTAAGCGACGTGAACATCTTTCTCAAGATGATCTGCAGAAAAATAAAGCAATGGTGGACACTCTAACAAAAGGACGTCGCTCTAGTTTAACCAACTGCAGCAACAATTCGGCCGACGCAGGGTCCACTAGTGCCACGGTGACTATTCCACGCCGTTGTTCACTACAGCCGCCGCCACCCCCTGCTGTCTCCTGGGAAGAATATATTAATGCAGATGTTGGTAAATGTCCGCAACTTGGACGCCCCCCAATCCACAAGCAGTCCAATAAGTCGTTACGTGCCACTGTTGCTATGAGCAAAGATTTTCCTCTCAATGTGGACATGTTGCTTAACATATTGGAAGTTATAGCTCCTTTTAAACATATTAATAAATTGCGTGAATTTGTTGCTCTTAAACTGCCTGCCGGTTTTCCTGTTAAAGTGGAGATACCCGTCCTACATACCGTTACTGCTAAGATAACATTCCAGAAGTTTGAATTTCGTGACAATATCTCATCAGAGCTTTTCGAAATACCTGAACATTACATAGAAGATGCCAGACGTTTTCCCGATTTATGACCAAGTGGACAACAAGAAGTCGAGGACGTAAATCGTAATAGTAACGCCTTGAACGGCGTTAATATTAACAAGCATAGAGATAAATCTCTCAGAGGAACAGAAATGACAAGAGCGGCTGAATTCGAATGAATTGCGGCAAGTAATGAATGAAGGCAGTCTATATGTGAAAGCGTAGCATCTATATGTGTCTACATATAGAACTTATATAAAGATCAAGAGCAACTTCAAGTACCAATTAAGCACACAATGAACAATTTTTTTATTTTATGTTGAATGAAAGAGACAAATTGGGGCGGGTGTAAAAATTTAGTGCATATAAAATTCCGACGCAGGCAGGAAAGTGAAAAGTAAAGATTTAGGTCAATAAATTGTTTGCGTTTATTTATCTAATTTGTTACAATTTTGCATGAACAATGTACAAAATGGTTCTAAAGCTGATCTTGTGACTCACCGATAACAGAATAGAAAATAATATTATTTCATTCATCATTTTCTCGTTGATTACTTTATACATGCTTTCTATTTCTTCATGTTTTCTTTATTTTCAGCGTTTCCCATTGTAAACTAAAACAACGAAATCGATGTGAATAGTAGCTTTCAACCGTTAGATGCTAATAAAGCAGGAAATAGGTGACAGTACGGTTTTTTTCGGACACCTTTTTACATAGAAAAGTGGAGTAAAATTTTGTGTGCGTTTTATGGTCCGAAGGTAATATTAAAATATTTTTTCAATAATCTCTAAACTTGAGGTACATCTTCAGATCAGGTTCAGATGAAAGTAATACGAACGCTGGCATTAACGAGATGAGTGATAATGCCGAGAGTGAAGATAAAATGAATATTACTATAGCAATTTCGATACGAAAGTAACATTAAAATATATTTTTCTAAAAATCATCTGATAAATTTGAAGTCCGAAAAATACGGTATATTTATATTTTTTGATAGTTGGGAGTAATCATTATTCAAAAATTGAATATTTAAATGTGGACTTGCTGTCATAGCAGCAAAAAACATTTGGTAATTCCGAAAGTGTTTTTGCGAAATTTTCGAAATTATTGAAGCTTGTCCGTTAATTAATGAAACTACTCTATAATGACAATTTTTAGATTTTACGAATTGATTTAGCTCTTCCGCTACAGAGGCCATATTGTCGCCATTTGTAATAATGATAATTTTAATAAAAAGACCGTCATCGTGCTACGAATTCTAAACTGGTAAATAGATTAGCAAATCTGGACCGAAATTGACATGTAAGATTTTTACGGCATTTGAGTTTGTGATCCGATACGAAATCCCCCCATTTACCAAATGGAAAGGAAAAATTTGATTATGTGGAAGATGAATTTTTAAGAAGAGACATACTTATGAACTGAACGTCTGAGGACGTCTGTGCATTCCGATTTTCATATGCTCAATTTTCAAATCCAAGAAAGTAGTTTTGTTCAGTGTGTCAATACTTTCTGCAATTTTTTGAAACTATTTGCGGCTTCTAGCGGAACATAAATTTCAGTTCTATAAATTTAATCAGTTTTCTAGCTTGATCCCATGCCCATGTATATTTCTAAAACTTTTTAAATTCTATGAAGATTTCATAACATTTATTTTCGTAACCGGGTATATTTACACTTCTTGAATCCCATAGTATTAGTTTTTGAAAACATTCGATAAAATGAAAGAAATGAAGAAAATGTGAGAATTTTGACTGCTTTCTAAGCGCTTCGGGAACAAAGCGGATCTCCTAACTTAGGGAATTCTCAATTTTGTTCTTAATCGCAATCATTATAAAAATGTTTGTATTCGAAGAAAGAAAATATTGAGATAAAATAAGAATTTAAGTGGAATGTAATCGAAAAATTATGATCATATGTACACATATTCTGTTTTGCTTATGCATTCAAGGTTTATAAAATCATATTTAAGCATAAGATAGCAGCACGTTATCGTTAATAATCGCGTATTGTATTATAAACACTCACACAAGTCCTTTAAAGATGTAAAGATAGATAAATAATTTTAGCCAAGTAAGTGTCATCGTTGCTTTGTTATTTAGTATGAAAGTTTAATGTGTGAACTTATTATCCTTGTTTTGTTTTTATGTAATCTTCAATTATGCGAAATATTTTTGCTTGAATTTTCTTTTTTTTTTTTTGTTCTCTTTTGTTTTAATATTTAAATTGTTTTTAAATGTTCAAAACTCATACGTTTTTCCTAATTAGCCGGATTTGTAATATGACGGCTTTAAGGCTGTTTCAATAGTACTTAATTTAAGGCCAGTTAAGTTTAGATTTAGAACAAAGTTTATTTTTACCTACTCAGCCTTCAATGCAAGATGACGTAAAGTCTAATTACTGTTTAAATTTCAATTTTAAATTTAAAGATCTATGTAGGAATAGATGTTAGGTGCATAGAATTTCCCATATATACAATATATTTAAATTTTCTTCAAGAAGAACCTCGTTAAAGTAATATAGTAAAATGTTTCCCAAAGTTTCTCAAATTTCATGACAAGTATTGTTGTTCCTACTTTCAACGACAAGATTGACTTTTTAGCTTGGAGTTTCCGATTTCTGAGAAATTACTATATCATCACTTTTACAATGCACTTTAAACTAAAGTCAGCCAAATAATCAGTTAATTGCTGGCATTATAATTATTCTTTAGACAATGTTAGCTAATAAATTATATCTACATGGAGATGTATATAAAAATATGAAGAAATATTTATATTAGGGCGTGAAGCTCTTTAATTTTTAATGTAAGGAAAAAAAAAAAAGAAAAACCTAACTCAAGTAAGAATATTATATTAAATCTTGGAACAAATATCGCATACTCCCCATCTCAAAACTCGCCCACATAAGCACACAGGAAAAATCAATATATTTTACAAATTGAAGGTATTTTGGTCGGCCGTTTTGAAGCACTTCAGCACTGAGCTACGAGATGGATTGAGTTTTCATTTGTACCAAATTTTACATTGATATCTGCTCCTGGTTGTAAGTTGGATTGTACGGCTCAACTATTGTTGAACTCGTATGTATTTGTATCTCAAGAACATGCAAACGTACATCAATTCGGAATAGTTGATATACAATTGATAGACATATGGTCTTTTATGGATACAAACGGAACGATCAATCTGAAGGATTAAAAAATAAATGAATAAATCATATGCATTTCAAGACATTTAAAAAATATTGCTTTAGATATATATTCTATATATAAATATAAAATTTTTAAATATAAGAAAAAAAGTGTTAATTTATATACACCTTTTAAACACCGTATACTGTATTTATATAAACATAAGAAAATGAAAGACATATATATATATATATGTATACACTTTATATATATATATATAAAGATAAATAATAAAATTATTGTATTCACCTTAAAACGGATTTTACATGTGCAACACTTCAAATTCATTACATTTTGCATCTAAATTTAATTTATAAAATATGTCACACTGTGCGACAAGCTGTGTGAATAGCTAATCACTTTTAGCAATTTGCGTCTTTTTTAGGAACCTTTTAAATAAATCCCAAATTTTCTTAATATCATACCAATGTCTTCTCTAATTTTCGAGTTTATTTTCAATTTTTTGGTACCTACTTCGACCTGAGACTAATGAATCGATTCTAGCCTATTAATATTAATAAATTATCAATTTACATAAATTATTTGCACTCTACATTACTTGTGAAGCACGGATTTATTAAGTTTGTATAGACGTGTGCAATTGGTGATAACTATAATGGAACGATTTGAGACTGCGACTGAAGTTTGTTTGTCTATGTATCGGGCTGATAATTCGCCATGCATTTCTATGACTAATCACAATTAAATAATTAATCAAATTTGATACATTATTTGGCCAAAGACAGACAATAACACACGCCGTTGATTGAATTGATTGAATCCGAATATTTCTGTTCCCTTTTTGAAGATCTGTTCCCAAAATTTAATTAATTTTTAATATTTCCCGGCAAGCGTCGGCGAAAACAAGCAAGAAAATTGTCTCAAGAATTGCACCTTGTAGCTTGAACATAAATTTACATGAACAGATATCAAACGGATAGACGGGCAGACAGATTTAGATCAATTCAGATTATGATTCTGAATCGACCGGTATAGGTGCGTCTATCTTAAGTCCGTCTGCGTGTTATTTACGTCCGCATAAACTAAATATATCCTGCATGCAGTGGTGTAGGGTATACTATTTTGGCATTTAGTTGGGACCATTCTTTGAACCCTCTCGCATTCTTTATAAAAAATAAGTCCATATATGACAAGATGTACTTTTTACTATTTTGCGATATATATTGGTCCAGAATATAAAATTACCATCTTATATAGATTTGCTATGCTAAATTTAAACCCTGTTGGTTCATTCTTCAAACACTCCCCCCATTTAATTATTTTCGTGAAGAATAAGCTTTCACGAGACGCCGAAGTCTAATTTGTGTAATTATGACGAAAAAAATGTTGTAGGGTATATAAATATGTCCTTGCCCGATTGTAACTTTTTTTAGTTTGTGTTCAAATGTGTTTTAATAGAGCGATTCTTATTTGCTCTGTCAAGTCATCACATTTCTTAAATAAACAAAAACACTTTATAATGCTTTTGTACCAATGAGAGACAGCGGGGCAGAGAATAAAACTAATATAGTGGCTTCAAGCTAAATTCTAGACTCCGATCTGAATCTATCGAATAAATATTATTCATGTAGAAGTCTCTTTTCTTTAGAAACGATAAAAATCAATGGTTGTCTCGTAACTATTAACTACTACTAATAAAAAGATATCAAACTCTGTTCCAGTTCACAATATCTGTGACATCAAGATAAACGATCCATAGTTTGTTATTAGCAGAAAATTTCCAGCAACACTCACATTTTCCCTTCCGCCTAACTATGTTCTAAACATGCTTACGCGCAAAACGCGGTAGCAAAAGAGTGGAAATTTATTATCATATTTTATATTTACATTTTTATACCCGATAGTATGAACGGTATATTCATTTTGTCAAAACCTTTGAACCGCCCAGAAGGAATTTTCGGAGATCCAACAAAGTATATATACTCTTGATTAGCAGTTAATTTCGATAATCGATTTGCGTATCCGCAGCACCACGTAAATTGAGAACATTTCTGTTTTTTAAAAGAAATAAAAAAATTGGTTTCTTTCTTTATTTATAAACAATAGCAGATAGATGTTCGAAAATTTGAATGCATATTCTATGGGCGATGCTGTAGCATGTGTACAAAAATGAAAAAAATTGACCACGTATTCCCAAAATTGGATTCTTTTTGCAATACCTTTATAACGCACAGAAACTGTGCTGTGCGGTAATGTAAACCTGTTCGTCTGTCCATCTGTCTGTTGGCGCAATTGTATGGTAACAATTCTACCGTTAGCAAAAATGGATATATCGTCCACAAATGCGCAAAAGAATTTGGAAGTGACTTTTCCAATGCTACGCCTGTCACGCCCTCACGCTTATGCAACAAACAGTTTTGTTTAGAAAATTTTTACTTTTTATATTTTTTTTAGGATAACGAAGACGGGTGTAAAAGATAATTACAGTATAGTGTATGTAGCATATAGAGTATACTATAGTAGTATATATAGTGTATATATAGTGTGTATAGTATAGTACAGTATATATAGTGCATACATATAGTATAGTGTAGTATATATAGTATATAGTATATAAATTATAGTATGGTATATATAGTATAGAGGTGACATTTTCTAGTTTGGCCGCACCAGAGTCTCAAATTTGGGTGTTCTTTCATACCCATTTTTCGCTAACATTCCATATTTCAAAAAATTGTTAAAAATAGGTCCCATAAGCAGAATTTGAATTTGTTTAGTTTGTTTGAAAGGTATGAATTCATGAGATGTCCACAAAAATATTGTACGTTGTTCAATATGGACGGAGTAGGCTTTC
Organism: Glossina pallidipes; assembly: GCA_000688715.1. Taxonomy (NCBI): domain Eukaryota; kingdom Metazoa; phylum Arthropoda; class Insecta; order Diptera; family Glossinidae; genus Glossina; species Glossina pallidipes. The sequence goes on along the minus strand of JMRQ01004575.1, from coordinate 3,394 downwards.
ATATCATCTTAATTTTAATTATTTAGCAGAGCTCTGTTAAGGCATTGACAGTATTTTGTTAACAGATATGGTAGGTGTCTTTGCTAGTTAAATTCGAATTTATCTTCAAACCCTTATAAAAGATTCGGTTACAATCGAATATAAGCGTAATTGAGTAGGCAAAAATATTGACATTGAATCTGTTTTTTTTTTTCTATAAATATTCTGCTTTTCTCTTAAGCTCTTGAAGCTATCCGCACCAGTTTCGCTTTATATACGAAAGACGCACTAGGTAAGAGCAATGTTCAAAAGACTATTCGCAATTTGCTATTGCAATGTAAGCCGCATGATCTCTGATGCATGCATGGAGAAGGGCTTAAGATAGACCCATCATTGAATAAAAGGTGACATTTTAGCTTACATTTTTTGTCTTTGCTCGTGTAAAAGCTATATTGATGTGAAAATGAGTAAAATATTTAAAGAAATACGTGATGTTATGTGATGTTATTTTACATGTAAAAAAGATAAAACATGCAAAAACATCTTTAAAAAATTGTGAAGCGTACGGTGAGAATGCTATAAGTAAACGAAGGAGCCAGGAGTGGTTTGTTCGATTACTTTCCGGAAATTTCGATGTCAAAGATGCACGTCGCTCTGGTCGGCCACTTACTGAAAAAGTCGATGAAATTTTGCAACTGGTAGAGCAAGACCGGCGCGCAAGCTGTTATCAATCAATCCGCTAACTACTCTCGCTATTGTATTATAAATTTATGTCGACCAAGTATTTTTATGGTGAATCATGAATGATTAGCTGATGATTTATTCTTTATTTCTTTAATTTTTATATGTAATTTTATTTATTAGTCTCAATAACTTCCTAATTTAACTAAAATAAAATGTCGAAAGAAGTCGAATATAATAATATTTACGATATCACTAAAAGATTCGAATTTTTACGATATTACTAAAAAATCTCGTTTTTGGTCAAATTCCCAACAGAGGCAACCATATTTCCAGTTGTTCAGTTTGAGCAGCTTTCGGCAGCTTTGCTCTCCAGAATTGAAACAACAACAATTGACGAAGCGCGGCAGCATATAAGAAAAAATATATATTTTTTTTTTGGTTTTACGCAATCGTTTGATATCAATCAATGAAAACATTTTTGTTATTTAGTTTTGATCAAGAAAAGTCGCACAATAATTAAATTTGTAATCTAATTCACATAAACTGATCGAAAAATCCCATACCGGCGGCGCACAAAATGCCTAAATGCTATGGGAGCTTTGGACCTTTAATTGGCGTCATCTACGTTAATAACACGCATTGTCGGTTTTTGGTAAGGATGACTCAAGAAACAAATGGAATTAAGAAAAAATATATATCATTGTGGAGTTTAGGTCTATTCTGCAAAGAATGCTGAAGTCTTGACATTTCATGAATTGAAATTAAAGCAAATCGTTCATAATGCCGGTTGGATGGAATATGACCCGACAGAGATATGGAAACATACCCTAGAGTGCATAGAAGTAAGTTTGTGTGTTGCCTTATAAGAGTAATAATATATTATTCTACTCTATTATAGGTAGCTTATAAGAATCTTGTTATATTAGAGATAAGCCCCTATGACATCATAGCTGTAGGTATTTGTAGCGTGCGCGGTACAACAGTGATATGGGACAGCACAACTGGGGCCAGTTTATATAATGCTATTGGTATTTTTAGGAAAATCTGGGAATGCATAACCGAATGTTTGACTGATTTCTTTTTTTTTTGTTTATTTTCGATTAAGGTTGGACTGATTGCCGTTGTACTTCACAACTCAAGACAATACTCAATAATGTTAAATATAATGTTAATTATTTACGACCGCGTTCCGGTTTACCCTTAAGCACTTGCTTTGGTGCCTTGAAGATCGAATGGCTAATGGACAATGTAACGTCTGTACCAAATCATATAACCAAACGAACATTGTGTTGCGATACTTTGGATTCATGGTTGTTGTGGGTACGAATAATGGTCCCTTAGTCCTCCATGGTTATGCCAGCGGCAATCATTGCTCCTAAGCCAGCTGGGGAAGTAGTCTGTGGTCTTTCCAGTATGAAACCTACAATATCAGCAATGAATTGTATAAAGCTGTTGTTTTCCGCGTATTCGCCGCCGAAAAGTAAACGTTCTTTAATATTTTTCCAATCCCAAGTAACAGCGTCACGTTTAAAAGCCTGCAGTATTTCGTGTATTTGAAAACCAGTAGCCTCGAAAGCCGCTTGAGTGACATTCTCAGCAGTCGTTTGACTTGTTAAGCCTAGTAAAGTTCTTTTAAAATTTTTTTAATTAATTTTATTTTCTATTTATAATTTAAATATGTATTCTTTCTTCTTTGCTTACCCACGGGCGTCGTAACGCCAGTATGGCGAATATAAGCCGTGAAAAGCAGGTACAAAAGTAATCTCAGACCTTTTGGCAGCCAGGCCGCATTCAGCATTTAACATACTGGACGAGCAGGAAGAAGATATCATAGAACTTTCGCCTAAAAATGTATTCAATACTTCGACAACGTTATCGTTAGAATTAATTTCGGGATTTATTCGCAATTCTTCTTTCAACCACTTAACAGTGGCTCCGGCATTACTAATCGCTCCCTCTAAAGCATAACAAGGTTTCGCATGAGCACCTAATTTGTACGCGATCGCAGATATTAAGCCATTCTGAGACTCAATCAATTCCTCGCCAGTATTTAATAAAACAAAGCAACTATCGTCAATCGAGCACACATTCTGACCAACTTTTATAGACAACTGGCCTAACAAAGACGCCGGCTGGTCACCTATGCTCTAGAAATAAAAATAGTTTTTCAAAAAAAATTCGCATGGACGGTTAAATTAACTTACACCAGCTATGGGAATGCCGTCTAAGGGGCCACCAATAACATAACCAAAAACTTCAGAATTAGAATGTATTCGTGGTAATATACTCAAAGGTATTCGATAAAATTCACACAGTCTTTTATCCCATTGCAAAGTGCGAATATTCATTAAACCAGTATATTGAGCATTGGTGACATCTGTGGCATGCACGCCGCAAGATTCGGCTCCGTTTAAATTCTACTTGAACACAACACAACGTTCGTTTGGTTATATGATCTGGTACAGACGTCACATTGTCCATTAGCCATTTGATCTTCAAAGCACTAAAGCAAGTGCTTAAGGGCAAACCGGAACGCGGTCGTAAATAATTAACATTATATTTAACATTATTGAGTATTGTCTTGAATTGTGAAGTACAACGGCAATCAGTCCAACCTAAATCGAAAATAAACAAAGAAAAAAAAAAAAGAAATCAGTCAAACATTCAGTTATGCATTCCCAGATTTTCCTAAAAATACCAATAGCATTATATAAACTGGCCCCAGTTGTGC